>JABFTP020000132.1:0-129425 GCA_013387265.2 Cryptolaemus montrouzieri | reverse complement strand
TAACCAGTTCAAGTCACAGCAAATCATAAACCACAGGTATCTGCTGCCCAATTGATCCAAACAGATATAGGAATCAACGTAAAATACCAATAATATGACCATAATTTAGATATGACGCAATTCCTGTTTCTCCAGAAAAGGAGAAGATATTTTACAGCATCTTTAGATATAGCAGCAGATTGTCACGAACGATTTTCAACAATTTTTTGTGATTAGATAAATAATTTGAATTTTATAACATATTTGAATTTTAAACATTATTGAAAATTCAAATCAAAATCTTAGAAAAAACGAATTATTGAGAATTTGAGGAGAGAAGTGTGACCGAAAAATATAATTAGTAGAAAACATGACTCAATAAACGAAAATCCAATTAATAAAGCTGAAGGAAAATATTGAAATAGAAATATCTCAAAAGTAAAAATAAATCAGTAGAATTAAGTTAATGCCAAAAGGAAGATATGATTATGAAAATTTTTGTGAAAATCTATATAGAATCAAATATTTCAGAAATAAAATGTAAGACCAAAACGTAGGTGAAAGTAGTAAAATGACAAAATATTTCATTATCAGTACAAATAGATTTCGCAGGACTTATAATAAAAAATCGATGAAGGAAGTCCGATTGAAGGTTCCGAGGAAAACGTTTCAAGCTAATGCTCCACAATTATTCATCGGTAAAAATGAAACAAAAGATCAAAAAGCATCTTGAATGATATTCTAACAGTCTGAAACATTTTCATTGGTCTGTCACTTTCGCAAATACTGAAATTTGACAATTATTTGGATTTCCTGAATAATAACCCCATATTTTTCTCGATTACTCATCCAATTATGATATCATCTGCCCAAAGAATAGCTCTTCAAAAGCAGTATAGTCTCTACAAAAGAAAAGAAAAAAAATTTCTCGAGAAAATACATTTCGTATTCATCGATGTAATTTGTAGAATGGGAGACTGTTTGATTTATTTTTTTTCCATGTTTATATTATAGTTTCTGATCAAAATTCCACTTGTTAGAACTCAATTGGAAATTTTTGTTTCATTATTATTATTGAAAATATTCAATGCAACAGTGGGAGTATAATGATGAGATAATTCATGAGTAATTTCTCTGAAATACTTTCGTCGAACAGGACAATTTAGCGGCATTGCATTTGAAAGAAATGACATTCGTTTCATTTTGAAACTATTCAAAAAATTTTATTGTTTATTATACTCAGTGTAATATTAAGCAAAATTCTCAACATGATTGCTAGGATCTAACTGCTGAAGATGGATTCAGGATATATGTATATTGGACAAATATATTTGAAATCAGGAAAACACTGAAATTAAAATAATATACGGGGGTGTGCCATTCGAAAAACAACACACCACGACTTTTTTGACATAAGCTGCTGCCCGCATTCTTCAAATGATTTCAAAAAGGTAAATCAGGTCCGAAAATATTATCAAGACCTTATGATCCTTTTTACATGATAAAAGGCTATCCACCGTGACCCACCATGTTTGTCATGAAAATTCTCAATAGCTTCACATATGCGCATAAAAGTCAGTGAGTGAATTGAAATAACCTGACTATTAAAAGACAACTATTAACCACTTCGCCTTTGGCTATTTTTGAATTACATGGTTTCTGCGATAGCTCCGGAAAAGGTTATTGTGCTGTTTTATATATGAAGACTGTTTGTTCGGATGGCAATGATTCTGTAAATTTTGTTATGTCAAAGAGTCGCTCCTCTGAAAAAAATCTCCATACCACGATTAGAACTATGTGGTGCAGTTCTTCTCGCTAAATTGTTCGATTTTTACTTAGAAATTTTTCTAATAAATTAACTTTTTCAAGCATTCGCGCTTGGTCAGACTCGCAAGTGGTATTGGCTTGGCTTCGTTCACCGTCGTATAGATGGAAGAATTTTGTTGCAAATAGAGTTGCGTATATACAGGAAAAAATTCCATTTGCTCACTGGAATTATGTGAACTCTGACAATAATCCCGCTGATATTGGAACCCGAGGTATTTTTCCTTCAGAGATTATTAATAATGAATTTTGGTTGAAGGGTCCAAACTTTTTATCTGAATCAAACTATCAGTGTGTTTTCGATGAACCTTCTGAAACCTCAGTATCGAATGATGTGAATAGTGAGGAAAGAAAATTTTCTTTAATTACATCTATGCAAATTGAACATTTTTGTGAAGAAATTTTAAAATCATTCTCCAAATTTTCAACTTCATTACGCATTTGTGCTTATGTCTTGCGATTCGTGCATAATATTTCTCATGTTGAGGAAAAGCGCCATGGTCCTCTCTCTACTGCAGAACTTCAATCTGCTATAGTAATCTTTGCGAAACATACTCAGCAATTTACATTTTCTAACGAACTGTCGATGGAAAAATTTCCACAATTTTTGAGAAAACTCAAGGTTTTCAAAGATAATGACGGTTTGCTTCGTGTAGGAGGACGACTAAAATATTCTGATCTTCCTTATAACGCAAAACATCCCATCCTTTTACCAAGAAATAGCTTATTGACCGCACATTCAATAAACCACTATCACCAAAAGTATTTCCACGTCGGACCACGCCAACTACAGATTTTGTTAACGCAACAATTTTGGATATTGTCTTCAAGGAGAGCTATCAACTCTGTATTATCAAAATGTATAAAATGTTTTAAGATGAAGCCGACGGCTTATCAACCTCCTATGAGTGATCTGCCAAAATCCAGATTCTCCACAATAAAAGCTTTCTTACATTCCGGATGTGATTATGCAGGTCCGTTTACTATAGCTCCGATGAGAATATATCGAGGACAAAAAACCTCGAAAGCGTATATTTGTATATTTGTCTGTCATTCTACCAAGGCTCTGCACTTGGAATTGGCGAACGATCTATCCTCCGAGTCATTTTAGCCACTCTTCAAAGATTCGTTTCTCGAAGAGGCCGTTGTACGGATCTTTACTGTGATAATGGAACTAATTTTGTGGGCGCAAATCGCGAATTAATCAAATTGTTGAACGATGCGGCTGAGCAAGAAACTATTAAATTTAATTTCAACCCGCCATCAGGAAGTCATTTTGGCGGACTTTTTGAGGCAGCGGTTAAATCAGTGAAAACGCACCTTTTCAGGGTCATTGGATCGCAGATTTTAACATACGAAGAATTTTACACACTTTTGACATTGATTGAATCAATTCTCAACTCACGACCTCTGTGCGGTGAGTTCTGATCCAGATGACATGAATTGTTTAACGCCTGGTCATTTCTTAACATTAGAACCGCTCACTGCCATACCTGTTCCAGATATGACAAATCAACCGATGAGTCGGTTGACTCGCTGAAACTTTACAAAATCTCCATCAGCATTTCTGGTCGAGATGGCGAAAAGAATATCTGCACACTTTGCAGCAAAGAGGTAAATGGCTCAATCCTGCTACACCAGTTGATATAGGAAAATTGGTTCTTATAAAAGCTGATAATGTTCCTCCCAATCAGTGGCGTCTGGGTCGTATTGTTACACTCTTCAAAGGGGGTGATGGAGTTTCGCGAGTGGATGAGGTGAAAACTCGTGATGGTGTTTTTACAAGGCCTCTTGTGAAGCTGTGTCCGCTACCTGATAGCGATTAATATATTTTTTTTCTTTCATTAACATAAATGTTATGTGTACATATCTGCATATTAGTTTCCACAACATTCCTTTATCAATTTCATATTTTTTTTCTTTCTCCTTTGATTAAAAAATGCTAGAGCATTTTTGGGGGGCAGTAAATGTTGCGGCAAGCCGCTGCAATTTAATTATTATTATTTCAAAAATATTTCAAGCACTAGACTACTCGTCGGATTGCGTGTTGCAGTACGCAGTAGACATTTCTGTGCAATTTTCAAAAAGTGACATTCCGATTTTGATCTTCAGCTCTCGAAGATTACGCTTATTTCGCTATTTGAGTTTTCGAATATTCTCCCAAATTTTCTCTACTTGAGATCCACAATTTGTTTTATGTTTACGGCTTGTGTAAACCGCAAAGACTATAAGTGCTATAAACTATAGAAATTCAGTGAAATTTCGCACCACAAATTCAAGAAGATTGGATTCACAAGATCAGCTGAGAGTACTCTCAAGAAGTCCATCCTCAGAACATCGGTGAGTTTTCTAGTGCGAGTATTTTTTGATTTGTCTGTTTTTTTACATCAATCTTTTTTTAATTCAAAAGTACAGTCCACAAATTTTCTCTTAACTTAAGAGCTACCGCAACACATGTTATCATAAAAATTGTTAAAAATCGTTCGTTAGAATCTGCTGCAAATCTAAAGATGCTGTAAACACTTTCTCTTTTCTGAAAAAACAGGAATTGCGTCATTTCTAAATTATGGTCATATTATTGGTGGCTAACGTTGACGCCTATTTCTGTTGAACCATTAGGGCAGTAGCACCCTGTGGTTTATGATTCGATGCGACTGCCGTCTGCTCTGAAAGTTCAATCTTGATCTGTTTTCCCAAGAATAAGGTTGTGTTTTCGTGGGTAATTATTTGTGATTTTCAATCTTCTGGAATTAGTTTTAAGTATATGTTTTCTACTTTATTCAATTTTTTTGTTCATTTTATATATGATCCTAGTTTTCTTTCGAAAATGTCTTTTAATAATTTTAAATTTTGTCATATATGATATCCCATTCACATTTTTTCAAATACTTCGAATATCAACCTTCCTCAATATATTATTTTCATCGTTCTTGTTATTTTCTCATGAATTCTATATTGTTATTTCTGTAAAGTATTCAACAAATTTAATAATTGTGCTCTTTTTCTATTTATATCATTCTAATTATCTCTTTCATATATACCATTCGAATGATTCTCAAACTTTATTTCATTAGCAAATCTGATTCATTTTGATTATTATCCTATCTATTTCTGTAGTAAATGCAGTTTATCCATCAACTACAATGTCTATTTAATTTTTTAATTTCTACTTTCCTTCAGGAATGCTATCTTCATTTATATTCATACAGTTATGAAATATTCCTATTCGATATAGGTAATGATTTTGCATTTAATGTAGAATATATTCTAGAGTTTTATGAACTTTATTAGATCTGAAACTTTCTCAAGTGATTGTAGAAAATATATGGAATCCTAGAAATTCTTGAAAAGAATATTTCTATCCTAGAGACATGAAAATGTATCCAGGCAATGATTTACGCTTGATCTTATAAGCTTCTCAAATCTTGTTTCATATTTGTATTATAATTTTTTTACCTCTATTCATTTAGGATGCTGCTTCTCAATACATTGTTGCTAAGTTCCATATCACTTCTTCGCTCTTCTCATTAATGTGACCCTATTTCAAAATTCTTCCTTCCATTTCTTCTTTTATTGGTTTTTGTATCATTTAAATACTTGTAGCAGCACTAATTCCCTAGTAGTATATTTCTTAAGTACAGATATAATCCTTTTCCTTTAAATATCAATATAATTAAATTAAATATTCAATTTAATAATTATTTTATTTCACATTCATATTAATTGATAAAATTAGTACTGAAATTTGTTATTTGCATATGATTCACTAATAAGATTCTATTTTATATTTCAGTATCGAAATGGAAATTGACTTTCGTCATAACTGTGTTCATGCCAAAACTGAAAGAAAAAATTGCTCGATGGAACTTAAAAATAGGATACTGCTAAAACTGTTCAAGAAAAAAATCGAAATATCATCGAAAAGACACAGACCATCAAGTCTATCGTTCCCAATAAACAAGGAAATGAATCACGAAAAAATTCGAGATCACCCAATCAAAGAAAAGCCAAAATTCGTAGAAACTGACAACAAGGGAACAAATTCCACAAATGAACAGGAGACAATGAAAACTTCACCAAACATCTTCGAATCTGATATTAAAAACTGGAGAGATTTTTCAGAAAGATTCGAAGAGCTATGTGCCACTGCTGAATTATACAATAGAAATTGAGAATATTCAATGATCTCATTCCATTTTGGGAAAAGAAGCTATTCAACCAAATGTTTCGTCATTCGGAGGTTAACTAGAAAACCAGCATACCATTCAAATGCACTTTAGTTATTTGTTATGTGGACCTTCTCACAAAAATTAAATTTACGGAAACTCATCCAATTTATTGTACATTGATTAGTCTAATAAGCATATGAAAATAAATCACTAAGAATCATTTTAAATTATATGATCAAACAATCAACAAATATTTTCTTTTTCAATCAACATTTAATAATTATGATTAAATGGTATTCACCAGAACACAAAACTGCTTATCAAACTGAATTCGATTATTCTAAAATGAAATTCATAACAAACTCGATATTTTCACTGCTACAAATGAACGCAACTATTCGTTAAATAATCTAGGCTTAACCTCCACTTAACTCAATAATAATCTCACCTGCAACATATGAAGAAATGAATTGTTTGCAGACCCAACAAAACCTATAGATTATTTTTATCGCATCATTAATTAAATTAATTATTTCAATTTTAAATTTATCTCACTTGATAAAATGAAATATATACCCAATCATTCCAACAGATGAATGTCTGCCTCTAATGAAAGAAATCTGATTCTCATAAATTTAATGGTCAAAAAACCAAAAACTTTCTTTTGGGATGATATTTATATTCTTCAATTTTCTTCCTTATACATCCTCATGTTTGGCTTATATAAAAATCTCGCATTTATTTCAGTTCATTTCATATACTTCACTTTCATCCAATTATCCAATTTTTGCCTCATTCTCGACCAACACAAAATCCAAATTCATTTTATCAGTTTTTTCACTTATCCTGGTGATAGTATCTGAAATTTAATTTATCGGAAATTTTCTATTCCATTTCTCAATATGCGAAGGATAAATGCTCTAAGGTTAAAGTTTATATTGTTTTTGTTTTATAAAGAAGTCATTCAAATTTGGTTCATTGCCGTTATTCATAGTTATTGATATAATATTTTCATCTATGAAGAAGTTAATAAATTAAATAAATAACTAAGAGCACTCAACTTGATATTTTGCAATTGAACACCTCTAGTATGTATCAAGTTATTCAAATACTATAGCTTTGGATATATTTTGAATTCGAATGGGTTATGGGACATGCCAATTGACAATTGCAACAAAACTTCAACTGGTCCTTGTAACCAATTCATATTTTTTCGAGAGAATAAAACTAATGCATTCAGGTAATAAATGAAGGAGTTAGACTATTAAGAGATTATGGAAATTACGTCCGCTTGTGGGAAAAACCTTCCAATTTGTAATAAGCAAACAGACCTAGGTCTCTCTCCTATGGTTAGGACAGTTATGCTGAAGTAAAATCACATATTTCTTATTTTATCTTGCTTTACTACACTACTCTTGATAATCGGCTGTCCAATTATAACTCGTCGAGTATATTAATATATTTTTATGAAACCCATAAAAATTTTAAGCAAATATTCCATATTCATTTTTTATGAAATATATCTATTCATCGAAATATGTTGTCGACAATCGCGTGACACATCTTGAAATATATTCCTGGAGAAATAAATTTGAAAAAAAATCTAGGGTTTTACTAAAACAGAACCCTTATAGGATCACATATTTGTACATCTATTTGCTTATATACTTTAATATTCAAGGTGCATTGATCAGTTAATTATTCCACTCTTTGATGTGAGACTCTGTTGACTCAGAGATCACATTTTATTTCTTATGACATTATGTAATCCAGTAAGTCGAAAAAATACTTCAGTTAATTCAACCTTTATGAAATTTAAAATGAGTAATCAACTTCTCGAACAAATACCTACCTTAAAATTCTTATCAATATCAGATTTTTCAGTCGACATGGATATCGAGCTGGAATTAATACTAATTACTTAAGTCTGCAGTTTCATAGATCCATAAAAATAATTAACATTGTGAGTCAACGCAACCGGATTATTTAGATGATTAAGTTGCATTTTATCGAATATTCTGATAGTAACATGGGATTCAGAAGCGATAGGAAGATGAAGTTTTGCAAGAATGTCTGATATTTCTAGTTAATGGAAAAATAAGTCAACTGCAGATTCGAAAATATATATCCAAAAAATTGTGATAATGGACTTAGTCTCCTTTCCGGAACACGTATGCGTATTGCATTGATATCAGTAGATCATTTCTGTAGCTTAATATTGAAAATTAATTAGAAGTTAAAAAAATAATCAAAAGCCATGTCATAGAATACTAGCTAAAATAAAGACCTGATGGGTTCATTAATTAATATACACTTGTTCTGAAATGATGACAAGTTATTTCAATTCAGTCACTGATTTTTATGCTCATATGTGAAGCTTTTGAGTATGTTCTTGACAAACATTGTGGGTCATGGTGGATAGCCTTTTCAGATGGATAAATAATCATGAGGTATTGATAAGATTCTCGGATTTGATTTAGCTTTTTGAAATTTTTTGAAGAATGCGGCGCTGCTGCCTATGTCAACTAATGGTGGTGTCTTGTTTTTCGAATGGCTCACCCCGTATATAATTTCTATTTCATTGTGTTTTTGATTTCAAAATATTTGTCCAATATACACTTATCCCTAAATCCATCGTCAGCAGTTTGCGAGTTAATTAAGTTATTTCCTGGAAATCATTATATTTCTTAACCTACATCTGTAGAGCTTTGAAATTTTGCCTTTAGTTTGTCTACATTTTGATACCAGAAATATCACATTGGAAATTTTTCTCAGTATTATACTGAGTATAAAAATAATAAAATTTTCTGAATAGATTGAAAATGGAACAAATGTCATTCCTTTCAAATGCAATGCCCCTATTGTCCTGTTCGATGAAATGTATTTCAGATACCTTTCTCATGAATAATCTCATCATTATACTCAGAAATCCAAATTTTTGCAATTAATATTTTAACTAAAAATGATCAAACCAATTTCCGTTGTGTTTAACAAGTGGAATTAGGATCACAAACATAACATATAATGGGAAAGAATAATTCAGTCTTCCATTCTACAAATTACATCAATGAATAAAAAAAGTATTTTCTCGAGAAATTTTTTCGATCATTTTTTTTTTCGGACTATACCGCTTTTCAAGAGCTATATTTTGAGCAGGTGATATCATAATTGGATGAGTAATCGGGAAAAATCCATAATATGGGGTTACTATTTCGGAACTCCAAGTATTGGTCAAATTTCAGTATTTGCAAAATTGACAGACCAATGAAAATAATTCAGACTGTAAGAATATCTTTCAAGATGCATTTCAATCTTTGTTTCATTTTTACCTTTAAATAATTGTAGGAGCATAAGCATGGAACGTTTTCCTCGGAACCTTCAATGTGGCTTCCTTTATGGATTTTTTATAATAAGTCATGCGAAATCTATGTGTACTGATAATGAAATGTTTTGTCATTTCGCTTCTTCACCATATTTTTCGTATTACATTTTCATTTTTTAAATATTTGATTCAATATAGGTTTTCACAAGAATATTCATAATCATCACCTTTCTTTCCACACTAACTAACTACTAATGATCTTTAATTTTGCGATATTCCCATTTCAATATTTTCCTCAGCTTTATTATTTAAGTTTCTGTTTATTGAGTCAGTTTTCCACTAATTATATTTCTCGGTCACACTTTCTTTCTCAAATCCTCCATAATTCGTTTTTCTTAGATTTTGATTTGAATTTCTGATAATAACCGTTTACAATTTAAGTCTGTTATAAAATTCAAATTATTCATCTAATCATAAAATTGTTGAAAATCGTTCGTTAGAATCTGCTGCTTTGTCTAAAGAAACTTTGAACACTTTCTTTTTCTGAGAAAACAGGAATGTTGTCATGTCTGAATTATGGTCATATTATTGGTGGCTTACGTTGACGCCTATATCTGTTGGACCATTAGGCAGTAGCATCTCTGTGGTTTATGATTTGATGCGACTGCCGTCTGCTCTGAAAGTTCAGTCTTGATGAATTTTGGTTGAAGGGTCCAAACTTTTATCTGAATCAAACTATCAGTGTGTTTTCGATGAACCTTCTGAAACCTCAGTATCGAATGATGTGAATAGTGAGGAAAGAAAATTTTCTTTAATTACATCTACGCAAATAGAACATTTTTGTGAAGAAATTTTAAAATCATTCTCCAAATTTTCAACTTCATTACGCATTTGTGCTTATGTCTTGCGATTCGTGCATAATATTTCTCATGTTGAGGAAAAGCGCCATGGTGCTCTCTCTACTGCAGAACTTCAATCTGCTATAGTAATCTTTGCGAAACATACTCAGCAATTTACATTTTCTAACGAACTGTCGATGGAAAAATTTCCAAAATTTTTGAGAAAACTCAAGGTTTTCAAAGATAATGACGGTTTGCTTCGTGTAGGAGGACGACTAAAATATTCTGATCTTCCTTATAACGCAAAACATCCCATCCTTTTACCAAGAAATAGCTTATTGACCGCACATTCAATAGACCACTATCACCAAAAGTATTTCCACGTCGGACCACGCCAACTACAGTTTTTGTTAACGCAACAATTTTGGAAATTGTCTTCAAGGAGAGCTATCAACTCTGTATTATCAAAATGTATAAAATGTTTTAAGATGAAGCCGACGGCTTATCAACCTCCTATGAGTGATCTGCCAAAATCCAGATTCTCCACAATAAAAGCTTTCTTACATTCCGGATGTGATTATGCAGGTCCGTTTACTATAGCTCCGATGAGAAAATATCGAGGACAAAAAACCTCGAAAGCGTATATTTGTATATTTGTCTGTCATTCTACCAAGGCTCTGCACTTGGAATTGGCGAACGATCTATCCTCCGAGTCATTTTTAGCCACTCTTCAAAGATTCGTTTCTCGAAGAGGCCGTTGTACGGATCTTTACTGTGATAATGGAACTAATTTTGTGGGCGCAAATCGCGAATTAATCAAATTGTTGAACGATGCGGCTGAGCAAGAAACTATTAAATTTAATTTCAACCCGCCATCAGGAAGTCATTTTGGCGGACTTTTTGAGGCAGCGGTTAAATCAGTGAAAACGCACCTTTTCAGGGTCATTGGATCGCAGATTTTAACATACGAAGAATTTTACACACTTTTGACATTGATTGAATCAATTCTCAACTCACGACCTCTCTGTGCGGTGAGTTCTGATCCAGATGACATGAATTGTTTAACGCCTGGTCATTTCTTAACATTAGAACCGCTCACTGCCATACCTGTTCCAGATATGACAAATGAACCGATGAGTCGGTTGTCTCGCTGAAACTTTTACAAAATCTCCATCAGCATTTCTGGTCGAGATGGCAAAAGAATATCTGCACACTTTGCAGCAAAGAGGTAAATGTCTCAATCCTGCTACACCAGTTGATAAAGGAAAATTGGTTCTTATAAAGCTGATAATGTTCCTCCCAATCAGTGGCGTCTGGGTCGTATTGTTACACTCTTCAAAGGGGTGATGGAGTTTCGCGAGTGGCTGAGGTGAAAACTCGTGATGGTGTTTTACAAGGCCTCTTGTGAAGCTGTGTCCGCTACCTGATAGCGATTAATATATTTTTTCTTTCATTAACATAAATGTTATGTGTACATATCTGCATATTAGTTTCCACAACATTCCTTTATCAATTTCATATTTTTTTCTTTCTCCTTTGATTAAAAAATGCTAGAGCATTTTGGGAGGCAGAAATGTTGCAAGCCGCTGCAATTTAATTATTATTATTTCAAAAATATTTCAAGCACTAGACTACTCATCGGATTGCGTGCTGCAGTACGCAGTAGACATTTCTGTGCAATTTTCAAAAGTGACATTCCGATTTTGATCTTCAGCTCTCGAAGATTACGCTTATTTCGCTATTTGAGTTTTCGAATATTCTCCCAAATTTTCTCTACTTGAGATCCACAATTTGTTTTATGTTTACGGCTTGTGTAAACCGCAAAGACTATAAGTGCTATAAACTATAGAAATTCAGTGAAATTTCGCACCACAAATTCAAGAAGATTGGATTCACAAGATCAGCTGAGAGTACTCTCAAGAAGTCCATCCTCAGAACATCGGTGAGTTTTCTAGTGCGAGTATTTTTTGTTTTGTCTGTTTTTTTACATCAATCTTTTTTAATTCAAAAGTACAGTCCACAAATTTTCTCTTAACTTAAGAGCTACCGCAACACATGTTATCATAAAAATTGTTAAAAATCGTTCGTTAGAATCTGCTGCAAATCTAAAGATGCTGTAAACACTTTCTCTTTTCTGAAAAAACAGGAATTGCGTCATTTCTAAATTATGGTCATATTATTGGTGGCTAACGTTGACGCCTATTTCTGTTGAACCATTAGGGCAGTAGCACCCCTGTGGTTTATGATTCGATGCGACTGCCGTCTGCTCTGAAAGTTCAATCTTGATCTGTTTTCCCAAGAATAAGGTTGTGTTTTTCGTGGGTAATTATTTGTGATTTTTCAATCTTCTGGAATTAGTTTTTAAGTATATGTTTTCTACTTTATTCAATTTTTTTTTCATTTTTATATATGATCCCTACTTTTCTTTCGAAAATATCTTTTAATAATTTTAAATTTTTTCATATATGATATCCCATTCACATTTTCTCAAATACTTCGAATATCAACCTTCCTCAATATATTATTTTCATCGTTCTTGTTATTTTCTCATGAATTTTATATTGTTATTTCTGTAAAGTATTCAACAAATTTAATAATTGTGCCCTTTTTCTATTTATATCATTCTAATTATCTCTTTCATATATACCATTCGAATGATTCTCAAACTTTATTTCATTAGCAAATCTGATTCATTTTTGATTATTATCCTATCTATTTCTGTAGTAAATGCAGTTTATCCATCAACTACAATGTCTATTTAATTTTTTAATTTCTACTTTCCTTCAGGAATGCTATCTTCATTTATATTCATACAGTTATGAAATATTCCTATTCGATATAGGTAATGATTTTGCATTTAATGTAGAATATATTCTAGAGTTTTATGAACTTTATTAGATCTGAAACTTTCTCAAATGATTGTAGAAAATATATGGAATCCTAGAAATTCTTGAAAAGAATATTTCTATCCTAAAGACACGAAAATGTATCCAGGCAATGATTTACGCTTGATCTCATCAGCTTCTCAAATCTTGTTTCATATTTGTATTATAATTTTTTTACCTCTATTCATTTAGGATGCTGCTTCTCAATACATTGTTGCTAAATTCCATATCACTTTTTAGCTCTTCTCATTAATGTGACCCAATTTCAAAATTCTTCCTTCCGTTTCTTCTTTTATTGGTTTTTGTATCATTTAAATACTTGTAGCAGCACTAATTCCCTAGTAGTATATCTCTTACTTAAGTACAGATATAATCCTTTTCCTTTAAATATCAATTTAATTAAATTAAATATTTTCTAATTATTTTATTTCACATTCAAATTAATTGATAAAATTAGTACTGAAATTTGTTATTTGCATATGATTCATTAATAAGATTCTATTTTATATTTCAGTATCAAAATGGAAATTGACTTTCGTCATAACTGTGTTCATGCCAAAACTGAAAGAAAAAATTGCTCGATGGAACTTAAAAATAGGATACTGCTAAAACTGTTCAAGAAAAATATCGAAATATCATCGAAAAGACACAGCAAAATTCGTAGAAACTGACAACAAGGAACAAATTCCACAAATGAACAGGAGACAATGAAAACTTCACCAAACATCTTCGAATCTGATATTAAAAACTGGAAAGATTTTTCAGAAAGATTCGAAGAGCTATGTGCCACTGCTGAATTATACAATAGAAATTGAGAATATTTAATGATCTCGTTTCATTTTGGGAAAAGAAGCTATTCAAGCAAATGTTTCGTCATTCGGAGGTTAACTAGAAAACAAGCATACCATTCAAATGCACTTTAGTTATTTGTTATGTGGACCTTCTCGACAAAAATTAAATTTTGGAAACTCATCCAATTTATTGTACATTGATTAGTCTAATAAGCATATGAAAATAAATCACTAAGAATCATTTTAAATTGTATGATCAAACAACCAACAAAAATTTTCTTTTTCAATTTAATAATTAATTATGATTGAATGGTTAACCTTGAAATTCATAACACTCAGAACACAACAAAATAATCTCTATAGATTATTTTTATCGCATCATTAATTAAATTAATTATTTCAATTTTAAATTTATCTCACTTGATAAAATGAAATATATACCCAATCATTCCAACAGATGAATGTCTGCCTCTAATGAAAGAAATCTGATTCTCATAAATTTAATGGTCAAAAAACCTATAGAACTTTCTTTTGGGATGATTTTTATATTCTTCAATTTTCTTCTCGATACATCCTCATGTTTGGCTTATATAAAAATCTCGCATTTATTTCAGTTCATTTCATATACTTCACTTTCATCCAATTATCCAATTTTTGCCTCATTCTCGACCAACACAAAATCCAAATTCATTTTATCAGTTTTTTCACTTATCCTGGTGATAGTATCTGAAATTTAATTTATCGGAAATTTTCTATTCCATTTCTCAATATGCGAAGGATAAATGCTCTAAGGTTAAAGTTTATATTGTTTTTGTTTTATAAAGAAGTCATTCAAATTTGGTTCATTGCCGTTATTCATAGTTATTGATATAATATTTTCATCTATGAAGAAGTTATTAAATTAAATAAATAACTAAGAGCACTCAACTTGATATTTTGCAATTGAACACCTCTAGTATGTTTCAAGTTATTCAAATACTTTAGCTTTGGATATATTTTGAATTCGAATGGGTTATGGGACAAACCAATTGACAATTGCAACAAAACTTCAACTGGTCCTTCTAACCAATTCATATTTTTCGAGAGAATAAAACTAATGCATCCAGGTAATAAATGAAGGGAGTTAGACTATTAAGAGATTATGGAAATTACGTCCGCTTGTGGGAAAAACCTTCCAATTTGTAATAAGCAAACAGACCTAGGTCTCTCTCCTATGGTTAGGACAGTTATGCTGAAGTAAAATCACATATTTCTTATTTTATCTTGCTTTATTACACTACTCTTGATAATCGGCTGTCCAATTATAACTCGTCGAGTATATTAATATATTTTTATGAAACCCATAAAAAATTTTAAGCAAATATTCCATATTCATTTTTTATGAAATATATCTATTCATCGAAATATGTTGTCGACAATCGCGTGACACATCTTGAAATATATTCCTGGAGAAATAAATTTGAAAAAAAATCTAGGGTTTTTACTAAAACAGAACCCTTATAGGATCACATATTTGTACATCTATTTGCTTATATACTTTAATATTCAAGGTGCATTGATCAGTTAATTATTCCACTCTTTGATGTGAGACTCTGTTGACTCAGAGATCACTTTTTAATTAGCTTATGTCGCAGAAGATGAGCGTGGATTTTGTAAGTATTTCTTATGACATTATGTAATCCAGTGTGTCGAAGAAATACTTAAGTTAATTCAAACTTTATGAAATTTAAAATGAGTAATTAACTTCTCGAACAAATACCTACCTTAAAATTCTTATCTATATCAGATTTTTCAGTCAACATGGATATCGAGCTGGAATTAATACTAATTACCTAAGTCTGCAGTTTCATAGATACATAAAAATAATTAACATTGTGAGTCAACGCAACCGGATTATTTAGATGATTAAGTTGCATTTTATCGAATATTCTGATAGTAACATGGGATTCAGAAGCGATAGGAAGATGAAGTTTTGCAAGAATGTCTGATATTTCCAGTTAATGGAAAAATAAGTCAACTGCGGATTCGAAAATATATATCCAAAAAATTGTGATAATGGACTTAGTCTCCTTTCCGGAACACGTATGCGTATTGCATTGATATCAGTAGATCATTTCTGTAGCTTAATATTAAAAATTAATTAGAAGTTAAAAAAATAATCAAAAGCCATGTCATAGAATACTAGCTAAAATAAAGACCTGATGGGTTCATTAATTAATATACACTTGTTCTGAAATGATGACAAGTTATTTCAATTCAGTCACTGATTTTTATGCTCATATGTGAAGCTTTTGAGTATGTTCTTGACAAACATTGTGGGTCATGGTGGATAGCCTTTTCAGATGGATAAATAATCATAAGGTATTGATAAGATTCTCGGATTTGATTTAGCTTTTTGAAATTTTTTGAAGAATGCGGCGCTGCTGCTTATGTCAACTAATGGTGGTGTCTTGTTTTTCGAATGGCTCACCCCGTATATAATTTCTATTTCAGTGTGTTTTTGATTTCAAAATATTTGTCCAATATACATTTATCCCTAAATCCATCGTCAGCAGTTTGCGAGTTAATTAAGATATTTCCTGGAAATCTTAATATTTCTTAACCTACATCTGTAGAGCTTTGAAATTTTGCCTTTAGTTTGTCTACATTTTGATACCAGAAATATCACATTGGAAATTTTTCTCAATATTATACAGAGTATAAAAATAATAAAATTTTCTAAATAGATTGAAAATGGAACAAATGTCATTCCTTTCAAATGCAATGCCCCTATTGTCCTGTTCGATGAAATGTATTTCAGATACCTTTCTCATGAATAATCTCATCATTATACTCAGAAATCCAAATTTTTGCAATTAATATTTTAACTAAAATGATCAAACCAATTTCCGTTGTGTTTAACAAGTGGAATTAGGATCACAAACATAACATATAATGGGAAAGAATAATTCAGTCTTCCATTCTACAAATTACATCAAAGAATAAAAAAAGTATTTTCTCGAGAAATTTTTTCGATCATTTCTTCTTTTTTCGGACTATACCGCTTTTCAAGAGCTATATTTTGAGCAGGTGATATCATAATTGGATGAGTAATCGGGAAAAATCCAAAATATGGGGTTACTATTTCGGAACTCCAAGTATTGGTCAAATTTCAGTATTTGCAAAATTGACAGACCAATGAAAATAATTCAGACTGTAAGAATATCTTTCAAGATGCATTTCAATCTTTGTTTCATTTTTACCTTTAAATAATTGTAGGAGCATAAGCATGGAACGTTTTCCTCGGAACCTTCAATGTGGCTTCCTTTATGGATTTTTTATAATAAGTCATGCGAAATCTATGTGTACTGATAATGAAATGTTTTGTCATTTCGCTTCTTCACCATATTTTTGGTATTACATTTTCATTTTTTAAATATTTGATTCAATATAGGTTTTCACAAGAATATTCATAATCATCACCTTTCTTTCCACACTAACTAACTACTAATGATCTTTAATTTTGCGATATTCCCATTTCAATATTTTCCCTCAGCTTTATTATTTAAATTTCTGTTTATTGAGTCAGTTTTCCACTAATTATATTTCTCGGTCACACTTTCTTTCTCAAATCCTCCATAATTCGTTTTTTCTTAGATTTTGATTTGAATTTCTGATAATAACCGTTTACAATTTAAGTCTGTTATAAAATTCAAATTATTCATCTAATCATAAAATTGTTGAAAATCGTTCGTTAGAATCTGCTGCTTTGTCTAAAGAAACTTTGAACACTTTCTCTTTTCTGAGAAAACAGGAATGTTGTCATGTCTGAATTATGGTCATATTATTGGTGGCTTACGTTGACGCCTATATCTGTTGGACCATTAGGCAGTAGCATCTCTGTGGTTTATGATTTGATGCGACTGCCGTCTGCTCTGAAAGTTCAGTCTTGATCTGTTTTCCCAAGAATAAGGTTGTGTTTTTCGT
The DNA here is from genome assembly GCA_013387265.2 of Cryptolaemus montrouzieri. Lineage (NCBI taxonomy): Eukaryota > Metazoa > Arthropoda > Insecta > Coleoptera > Coccinellidae > Cryptolaemus > Cryptolaemus montrouzieri. The sequence goes on along the minus strand of JABFTP020000132.1, from coordinate 111,650 downwards.
GGGTTATTATTTGTGATTTTTCATTCTTCTGGACTCAGTTTGTAAGTATGTTTTCAATTACATTTAAATTTTTTTCATTCATATATCTGATCCCTACTTTCCTTTCGAAAATATTTTTTAAAAATTCTGAATTTTTTTTATTCATAATCCTTATTCAATTTCAAATCCTTCAACTTTTGACATGTGATCAACATTTCTCTCAAATTCTTTCAATATCAACCATCCTCTAAATATTATTTTCATTATTTTTGAAAATTTCTCATATTTCTTCAATTGTCATTTCTGTGAAGTAGTCTTCGCCGTGATTGGTTGTGCCCTTTGTTCTATTTATTTCAATCGAATTATCTCTTTCATATATTCCATTCGAATGTTTTCAACCTTTGTTTCTTTTGTAAATCTGATTCATTTTTACTATTATCATATCTCCTTCTGTATTGAAGGCAGTTTTGCCATTAACTACAATGTCTTTTTCAATTTGTAAATATTTCAATTCCTTCAAGAATGCTGTTTTCATTTATGTTCACATATTAATGAAATTATATCATGGCAACAATTCGAACCTAACCCATTCGATATTGGTAATGTTATATTCAATATAAAAGATATTTTAGAGTTTTATGAATTTCAGTAGATCTGAAACATTTTCAAATGTTTGTAGAAAATATATTGAATCCTAACAAATTCTTGGAAAGGACTATTTTTATCCCAAAAACTCGAAAATGTTTCCAGGCAATAATTTACGCGTCGTCTCATCAACCCCTTATAGAATGTATTATATTTGTTATATAAATATTTTTACCTCTATTTATTGAGGATGATGCATTGTTGCTTAGTTCCATTACACTTCCTAGCACTATTCATTGCTGTGACCCAATTTCAAATTTTTTTCCACCCGTTTCTACTTTTATTAGGTTTTGTATTATTCAAATACTCGCAGATGCACTAATTCTCTAGTAGTACATCACACTGTTCTAGTAGAGCAGCTATACCTCCTTTTCCTTGAAATGTCAATGCACTCATTCCCTAGAAGTACTTCATACACTTCTAATTGTACAGATATACTCCTTTTCCTTTGAAATGTCAATTTAATTCAATTGAAAATTTCTAATTATTTCATTTCAGTTTCGAATATCTTGATAAACTTACTACTGAAATCTGTTATTTGAACCTAATTCTCTAACAAGATACTATTTTATATTTCAGCATCAAAATGGGAATTGACTTTCCTCATAACTGTGTTCATGCCAAAACTGAAAGTAAAAATGGCTGGATGGATCTTAGAAAGAGGATACTGCTAAAACTGTTTAAGAAGAAAATGGAATTATCATCAAAAAGACACAGACCATCTAGACGATCGATCCCAGTAAACAAAGAAATAAAACAAGAAAAAACTCTAGATCACTCCATCAAGAGAAAGCCAACATTTGCAAAAACTGACAACATGGGAATAAATTCCATAAATCAGTATGAACAGGAGACAATGAAAACTTCACCAAACCTATTTGAATCAGATATAAAAAACTGGAAAGAGTTTTCAGAAAGATTCGAAAAGCTTTGTGCCACTGCTGAATTATACAATAGAATTTGAGAACATTCAATGATCTGGTTTCAACTTGGAATAGAATAGAAAACAACAAATTTGAACCATCTTGACAACATTTAAGTTTTCAGAAATTCATTCAATTTATTGTACATTAATTAGTCTAATGAACATATTTAAATAAATCACTTAGAACCATTTTTGAATTGTATGATCAAACAACCTACAAAAATTTCTTTTTCAATCAATATGTAAAAATTATGATTGAATGGTATTAACCAGAACACAAAACTGCCTTTCAAAGTGAATTCGATTAACCTACCTAAACACGGGTACATTTGGGAAGAGGTTTGTATGATTAAGCTTGTGTGAGTCAATTCACTTCAACGTAGCCTAAAGAATTAAGATTACTACTTCACTTAAGTATTATATTCACTGTCGTACAATAGATGAATCGAAATTGGAAATTTTGGGTACATGTTTTCCATATCAAATTAATTGAATTAAAAAAAAAATTAGTGTCGAGACTTCATCTATCATGTCTACAGAACTTAAAGAGGCGTATTGCTGCTGAAAGTTGATGAGTTACTTGAATTTGTGTTATGAGGAACTTGGTAATCCACCTGCAGGTGTGTTCATGTGAGATACATCTGGCCTGTCGTGGATTTCTGCTCTGTAAGTTTAATTGAATCCCATTTGTTTTGGAACTTGAGGGTTCATTGGAATAAGTTCCTTCTTAACCCATTCTTAATGTGCTAGTTAATTCGATTGTTTTAACTGTTGTTTGATTTCTTGGTTTTGTGAGTTTTCATGAGATTTTCGGATATAATTAAAGTACTACTTTATACGTAACAGAAGAGAACACACAAATCAACTAATTAAAGAAATCATACAAGAAATGGATCAACCGACCTCTCTAGTATACCCAGAATAAGACGAGGGGAAACGTATTACAATAAACTGTCAAGGTCAGAAACTATACGGCTTAATCAAACCACTCAAAGAAAAAAAACCACCACATTAAATGTATATTATATAAACACACCTTCAAGTAATTTAGCAAGTATGTTAAACCCCAAATTGATGAAACTCAGTTGTTTTTATCCGCAATATACCATTTCAAATTCTAGAAACTCGATTGATAAATTTTTCAAATTGAATAATTTGAATTATTAATTTTTTGTAAATTAATATAAAAACAATATATACCACAACATTCCAACCGACAAATGTCGGCCTCTTATGAAAGAATTCGTTTACTAGAATACTGCTCCTGCACACAATATAGATAAATTTTATGATCTTTTAGGGGCCTGTTAATCGCAGAAATATTTTCAATTTGAATCGAAATTCGAACAAAACTTATGACTCCCCATGGGATCCACACTAAGCTCCCCATTTAGAGCTATTTTCTTGAACAATCTAGAGAAATGGATAATGATAATAGGTTGGCATAAAAACATATTATTCTTGTAGGTTTTAAAACCTCGAACAGACAAAGAACCTTGTCTTCACATTTTCGAATTAAAATGCATGATAAACTCAAGACCTTCACTGTTAGTATTCTAGGCATCACCTTCACTTAACTCAATAATTATCTCACCTACAACATATGAAGAAATAAATTATTTGCAGACCCATAAATTTCTATAGATTACTTTAATCGCATCACACTTAATTATTTCAATTTCATATTCATATCACTTGATAAAAATAATATATACCCAATCATTCCAACAGATGCCTCTTATGAAAGAAATCTGATTTTCATGAATATAATGAACAGAAAAACCTATAGAATTTTCATTTGGAATTATTTTTATATTCTTCGATTTTCCTCTCGATACATCCTCCAGTTTGGCATATATAAAAATTTCGCTTACATTTCAGTTCATTTCATATACTTCACTTTCATCAAATTATTCAATTTTTGCTTCATTCTTGACCAACAAAAAGACAAATTCATTTAATTAGTTCTGATGGTATTAATATTATCTTTGTGCAAATTTTTACTGATCATGTTGCTAGTATCAGGAATTTAATAAGTTAATATTGTTTTTGTTTCATGAAGAAGTCTTTCGAATTCAGTTGATTGCCGTTTTTTATAAATATTGATTTAATATATCAATATCGAAAAAGATATTGAATTAAATAAATAATTAGGAGCACTCAACTTGATATTGGCAATTGAACACTTATATTATCATTCAAGCTATTCAAATACTTCAGCTTTGGACATATTTTGAATTCGAATGAGTTATGGGACATACCAATTGACAATTGCAGCAAAACTTTAACCTGTTCTTCTAACCAATTCATAATTTTCGAGAGAATAAATCTTATGCATCCAGGTAATAAAGGAAAAAAGTTAGACTATTAAGAGATTATGGATATAACGCCGGCTTGTAGGAAAAACCTGCTAATTTGTGATGAGCAAACAAACTTAGGTCTATCTCCTATGGTAAGTACCGTTATGCTCAAGTAAGATAAGATTTTTCAGAAAGATTCGAAGAGCTATGTGCCACTGCTGAATTATACAATAGAAATTGAGAATATTTAATGATCTCGTTTCATTTTGGGAAAAGAAGCTATTCAAGCAAATGTTTCGTCATTCGGAGGTTAACTAGAAAACAAGCATACCATTCAAATGCACTTTAGTTATTTGTCATGTGGACCTTCTCGACAAAAATTAAATTTTTGGAAACTCATCCAATTTATTGTACATTGATTAGTCTAATAAGCATGTGAAAATAAATCACTAAGAATCATTTTCAAATTGTATGATCAAACAACCAACAAAATTTTCTTTTTCAATCAACATTTAATAATTATGATTGAATGGTATTTACCAGAACACAACAAAACCTATAGATTATTTTTATCGCATCAATAATTAAATTAATTATTTCAATTTTAAATTTATCTCACTCGATAAAATGAAATATATACCCAATCATTTCAACAGATGAATGTCTGCCTCTAATGAAAGAAATCTGATTCTCATAAATTTAATGGTCAAAAAAACCTATAGAACTTTCTTTTGGGATGATTTTTATATTCTTCAATTTTCTTCTCGATACATCCTCATGTTTGGCTTATATAAAAAATCTCGCATTTATTTCAGTTCATTTCATATACTTCACTTTCATCCAATTATCCAATTTTTGCCTCATTCTCGACCAACACAAAATTCAAATTCATTTTATCAGTTTTTTTTTACTTATCCTGGTGATAGTATCTGAAATTTAATTTATCGGAAATTTTCTATTCCATTTCTCAGTATGCGAAAGATAAATGCTCTAAGGTTGAAGTTTATATTGTTTTTGTTTTATAAAGAAGTCATTCGAATTTGGTTCATTGCCGTTATTCATAGTTATTGATATAATATTTTCATCTATGAAGAAGTTATCAAATTAAATAAATAACTAAGAGCACTCAACTTGATATTTTGCAATTGAACACCTCTAGTATGATTCAAGTTATTCAAATACTTCAGCTTTGGATATATTTTGAATTCGAATGGGTTATGGGACATACCAATTGACATTTGCAACAAAACTTCAACTGGTTCTTCTAACCAATTCATATTTTTCGAGAGAATAAAACTAATGCATCCAGGTAATAAATGAAGGGAGTTAGACTATTAAGAGATTATGGAAATTACGTCCGCTTGTGGGAAAAACCTTCCAATTTGTAATAAACAAACAGACCTAGGTCTATCTCCTATGGTTAGGACAGTTATGCTGAAGTAAAATCACATATTTCTTATTTTATCTTGCTTTATCACATTACTCTTGATAATAGGCTGTCCAATTATAACTCGTCGAGTATTTTAATACATTTTTATGAAACCTATAAAAAATGTTAAGCAAATATTCCATATTCATGTTTTATGAAACATATCTATTCATCGAAATGTGTTGTCGACAATCGCGTGACACATCTAGAAATATATTCCTGGAGAAACAAATTTGAAAAAAATTCTAGGGTTTTTACTAAAACAGAACCCTTATAGGATCACATATTTGTACATCTATTTGCTTATATACTTTATAATTCAAGGTGCATTGATCAGTTAATTATTCCACTCTTTGATGTGAGACTCTGTTGACTCAGAGATCACATTTTATTTCTTATGACATTATGTAATCCAGTAAGTCGAAGAAATACTTCAGTTAATTCAACCTTTATGAAATTTAAAATGAGTAATTAACTTCTCGAACAAAAACCTACCTAAAAATTCTTATCAATATCAGATTTTTCAGTCAACATGGATATCGAGCTGGAATTAATACTAATTACTTAAGTCTGCAGTTTCATAGATCCATAAAAATAATTAACATTGTGAGTTAACGCAACCGGATTATTCAGATGATTAAGTTGCATTTTATCGAATATTCTGATAGTAACATGGGATTCAGAAGCGATAGGAAGATGAAGTTTTGCAAGAATGTCTGACATTTCCAGTTAATGGAAAAATAAGTCAACTGCGGATTCGAAGTTATATATCCAAAAAATTGAGATAATGGACTTAGTCTCCTTTCCGGAACACGTATGCGTATTTCATTGATATCAGTAGATCATTTCTGTAGCTCTAATATTGAAAATTAATTAGAAGTTAAAAAAATAATCAAAAGCCATGTCATAGAATCCTAGCTAAATTAAAGACCTGATGGGTTCATTAATTAATATACACTTGTTCTGAAATGATGTCAAGTTATTTCAATTCAGTCACTGATTTTTATGCTCATATGTGAAGCTTTTGAGTATGTTCTTGACAAACATGGTGGGTCATGGTGGATAGCCTTTTCAGATGGAAAAATAATCATAAGGTATTGATAAGATTCTCGGATTTGATTTACCTTTTTGAAATTTTTTGAAGAATGCGGCGCTGCTGCTTATGTCAAATAATGGTGGTGTCTTGTTTTTCGAATGGCTCACGCCGTATATAATTTCTATTTCAGTAGGTTTTAGATTTCAAAATATCTGTCCAATATACATTTATCCCTAAATCCATCGTCAGCAGTTTGCGAGTTAATTAAGATATTTCCTGGAAATCTTAACATTTCTTAACCTACATCTGTAGAGCTTTGAAATTTTGCCTTTATTTTGTCTATATTTCGATACCAGTAATCACGTTGGAAATTTATCTCAATATTATACTGAGTATAAAAAATAATAAAATTTTATAAATAGATTGAAAATGGAACAAATGTCATTCCTTCAAATGCAGTGCCCCTAAATTGTCCTGTTCGATGAAATGTATTTCAGATACCTTTCTCATGAATAATCTCATCATTATACTCAGAAATCCAAATTTTTGCAATTAATATTTTAACTAAAATGATCAAACCAATTTCAGTTGTGTTTAACAAGTGGAATTAGGATCACAAACATAACATATAATAGAAAAAATAATTCAGTCTCCCATCCTACAAATTACATCAATGAATTAGAAAAGTATTTTTCGAGAAATTTTTTCGATCATTTCTTCTTTTTTTTCGGACTATACCGCTTTTCAAGAGCTATATTTTGAGCAGGTGATATCATAATTGGATGAGTAATCGGGAAAAATACAAAATATGGGGTTACTATTCCGGAAATCCAAGTATTGGAAATTTCAGTATTTGCAAAATTGACAGACCAATGAAAATAATTCAGACTGTAAGAATATCTTTCAAGATGCATTTTAATCTTTGTTTCATTTTTACCGTTAAATAATTGTAGGAGCATAAGCATGGAACGTTTTCCTCGGAACCTTCAATGTGGCTTCCTTTATGAATTTTTCATTATAAGTCATGCGAAATCTATGTGTACTGATAATGAAATGTTTTGTCATTTAGCTTCTTCACCAATTTTTTGGTATTACATTTTCATTTTTAAATATTTGATTCATTATAGGTTTTCACAAGAATATTCATAATCATCACCTTTCTTTCCACACTAACTAACTACTGATGTTCTTTACTTTTGCGATATTCCCATTTCAATATTTTCCTCAGCTTTATTATTTAAATTTCAGTTTATTGAGTCAGTTTTCCACTAATTATATTTCTGGGTCACACTTTCTTTCTTAAATCCTCCATAATTCGTTTTTCTTAGATTTTGATTTGAATTTCTGATAATAACCGTTTACAATTTAAGTATGTTATAAAATTCAAATTATTCATCTAATCATAAAAATTGTTGAAAATCGTTCGTTAGAATCTGCTGCTTTATCTGAAGAAACTTTGAACACTTTCTTTTTCTGAGAAAACAGGAAAGTTGTCATGTCTGAATTATGGTCATATTATTGGTGGCTTACGTTGACGCCTATATCTGTTGGACCATTAGGTCAGTAGCATCCCTGTGGTTTATGAGCAGACTGCCGTCTGCTCTGAAAGTTCAGTCTTGATCTGTTTTCCCAAGAATAAAGTTGTGTTTTTCGTGGGTTATTCTTTGTGATTTTTCAGTCTTCTGGACTTAGTTTGTAAGTATATGTTTTCAATTACATTTAAATTTTTTTTCATTCATGTATCTGATTCCTACTTTCCTTTCGAAAATATTTTTTAAAAATTCTGAATTTTTTTTATACATAATCCTTATTTAATTTCAAATCTTTCAACTTTTGATATGTGATCAACATTTCTCTCAAATACTTTCAATATCAACCATCCTCATAATATTATTTTCATTAGAAGAAGAATAAATGCGATTTATCGTCAACACTATAAAATTAACAGAACGCTCAAGAGATTCCACCAAACAATTCGTCAAACAAATCGAACAAGAACTGGAACAATCGAACTATCTGGAACATTCGTAATGAAGAGAGCTCACTTCAGGATTCATTAAAATCTTCCTCAACGTTTTGAGTTTCTTCTAATTAAATACGAAAGAATGCGAGTTTCCGAAATGAAGTAATGAACAACAAAGGCACTTTCTAGGACAAAGAAATTTTCATTACAATCTCGAGCAGACGCCTATTCTACAAATTACATCAATGAATATTAAATGAGTATTATCAAGAAATCTTTGGGCCATTTCTTTTTTCTAGGAATAAACAGCATTTGGAGAGTATTTTTTACCGCCGAATTTCGAATTTGCCAATTGATAACAGACTTGATGGATAATTCGCTAGTATGAGTCTTTCTAATGAGAAATAACAAGTTGTCAAAACTTCTTCTTCCAGTACGAAAAATTTTAAACGTGAAGTGGGTCAACAACACGATGATATTTGGCAGGCTGATTTGGGTCAATTAGATCCTTACTGTTATGAAAATAATAAATTCAAGTTCATTCTTGTCGTAAATCATAATGTAAGAAAAGCAGCTATTGTGGGACGCTATGTAAGGACTCTGAAAGGAAAATTATTCTACTATTTTAGACTTTACGTTACGTTCAGATGGATTAAAATTCTTCCTGATATTGTTATTGAGTTTAATCATACCAAACCTCGAATTATTCGATTCAGACCATGTGAAGTTGATGAAATGAACGGATAATTTATTTTGAGTTTTGCGTTTACGAAACCTTAACCTTTAAGACCTGATGAATTTAAAGTTAGCGATTGTAGTACTGAGTAGTGCCAAACATATTTTCTAGGAGGGCAATTCTCCTAATTTTACTGAAGAATTATTTAAAATAGTTGAAGTTCTAATTACGAATCCATCTATTAGAAGATTGTCAAGGTCATCCAGTTAGAAGTGATTTCTATGAGCAGAAAATACTTTGGATTGTGAGGAAACAAGGTGATATGTTATTCATGGAGTAGCTCGGCTTCGATGAACTGCATAATTTCTTCATAAATGTTTCCGATAAGCTGAAATCACTCACGCCTGCGGGATAAACTAATTCATCCAATTTTCATATTCTCAGGCTAATGATGCCGACAACTCATTAACGATGATGATAATTTAATGACATAGTTCTTCAGAAAATTAGTTTTCGAATAATATTGAAACAGCATAACTCAAGGTTCCGCTCACTCTAACTGCAATAGTGACGAAGGTTCAGTACTTCAAATAATTGAAGATGTTTCAAGCAAAGGGGATGAGGCTGCAATGGGACTTGTCTCCTCATTGTAATTGAACATATATACTAGTGTTAATAATACATACCTTGTGGAATGCGGCATAAGTCCAGCCACAAACTTCATTCTTGCTGTGATAATAACAAGCAAGAAGGACTTCTCCTGCATGATAGAATAGAAGTCCGAATAGGAACAGTGGATCCAGATGTTGGGGAATGGAGAGATGGAGAATCATAGAATTGTAAATATCCTAGTAACTTTGACATATGACCATATTATCTCTTTCGAAGATGTAACACTAACTCATAATCATCAATTTTAACTTTAACTAATACTGAAACTGTTCATTTAATCAATTTAAATTCTACTATTTTTGAAGATAGACTTAATGTGTTATTTATTAATTTCAAGCCTTATTATGATAATATTTTACTGTGAACAAAATAGATTTAAAATAGAAGTCTCAACGAGTCGATATGTTCATTATGTACACGATATCATAATTTGGAAAATATTTGCATGATGAAATGTTTTTATCTTCTAAGAATTAAAATTGTGACTAATCTTGAACAAATTTCACTGTATGATTCTTATGACACTAAGAATAATTTCCATAATTTTTTTGATAAATAAAATATTATGCGAATATTTATGTTTTCAATTACGTATTTTCTTTAGATATAAGGATTCAGATTTTTCAACATAGGAAATACTTTTCAGAAATTTAATTATGATTTTATTATTACCCATAACCATATATCCATCCATTTTAATCTAAATTTTTACAAGAATAATATTTTCATAATCATCTTCATCAATACTACTGTGACTCCAAGGTAGAATTTTGAAGTAATTTTCAAATTGAAGACGTTTGCCTTCACTGCTACGTAACTTAAGATATTATGAAAATATTTTACTGAGACTAAAATGGATAAATGTCCGTGTATACTGCATGATTATACATTTCTATATCCTAGAATATCTACCTTTGAATGAATTAGTTCGAAAATTCAGGTAATACTTCAGTTTAGTACCAGAGATTTTTCGCGATATAGGTTGATATAATAAAAATTCAGGGTTTCAACATTTCCAATGAATTTATAATCCAAGAAGTTGCAATGAAAACCCCAGGAAACTATAACATTACATATTCAAACGACCTAATCCATTTTCTCTTGTAAGAAGGAATAAGAGTAAGGTGGGTTTATTCAGTTAAATTCAACACAAGGTCATTTGATTGATTCAGATATCATTTCTGTTCGGGGTCATCAAAATATAATATCTTTGAAGATATATTGGGATGTAAGAAAACACGTATAATTTATATATAGAAAACATGTTGGTCATCTTAGTTTTCACATTCTAAGAAACTTATATATAATTACCATACGGCTGGTGGGCACTCTGTTAGCTGCATAAATAATTGTATCGAATTTCATGATCAAATTTCAAATCATAATGCTCAATGAAGTCCAGGTGAAAGGATGATTTTCTTGAACGAACATATTCATAACATAAAATTACAACAGTATCTCTGTAATTATGAAGCCAAAAATCTGATGTTTAGAAAAATCCAGAAAATTAGATTGAATAATCCGTCAATTCAGCGATGTAATGATACGAAGAGCTATTCTGATGATTTCTGGGATTCAGGAGTATTCAACAAAGAACTCAGATTCCATTATTTGAAATGTACAACAAATATAAGATATCAGTTGTTTTTCATGAATGAAGAATTATTCAAATAACATAAGACTTTTATTTCCTTGTTAGATCGTATAGATGATTTTCAGAAATAGGAAGTCAATTATGTTCCTAAATTCAAACGTGAAATCGATTTTAGAGAATATATCTGGTTAGGTGTATTTCTCGTTGTGATGACTTTATGCGGATCTAGATTATTATTGGAGCTGATTTATTTGATAGCAGTGGTGCAGAGTATGAAGGAGACCAATGAAGAAACTTATGCATTAACTACCTATTCACATCCCAATATAGATCATTATTGCTGTGTTTTGGAATGTATGAAAATTTCCCAAGATAGTATTGACGCAATCGTATGCAACACATGCAGATCATTTAGTTACTGTATTTGTAATTCTGAAAGTATAGTAAATTGATTATATTCCAATAGATCTATCATTTCCGCCAGCTGTTAAGAACTTGTGCACTAGAATTGTTGGAAATCATTTCAAAACCTCGAATAACATAGCCTGCACACTTCATTCCTGATTCAAAACAGAATGATACTTGAATCAGCTGAAAGAAATGGTACTCACTAATTGTTTACATGTCGTAGACAAAATACAAAAATACGCACGAACGCGAATTCGAAGTCGATATTGCCATGGGCTCTACTCGGATCTAACTGATTCGCTGAAGGTGAAAGTGACCAGCTGTATTGACGAATTATAGTTCAGATCGAAAACCGAGGTGTTTAAAATAACTTACAGTTAGAAAGCGAAGAGTTAGGTTCTTAGAAAGTAAGTATACAACAGAACTGTCCCCAGGCTACGACTCGATTATTTCTTGATTCAAACAGACTTAAACGCATCTACGTGTATATTCAACTTTCGATGGAAATCAGCTTAATAGCCCACAATCGAATGCATTGATCATACGATTTGTAACAATTAGATATTCAACATTGAAGACCAATAGTTCAATATTTGCTATTGTCTTGAGATTTTAGAATATTATCAAAGTACTACTTTATACGTAACAGTAGTGAATCCTAAAAACTGCTAGTTAAAGGAATCAAACAAGGTATGGATCAACCGAATTATCTAGTACATCCAGAATAAGACGAGAAGAATTTTATTGCGCTGTATCGTCAAGGTCGAAAATTATACGGCTTAATCAACCTACACAAAGAAGGAAACCCCCATCAGACGAATTGTATATTATATAATTACACCTTCAAGTAATTTAGCAAGATTCTTAAACCCTTAATAAATGAAACTCAGTAGCTTTCATCAGCTATAAACCATCTCAAATTCTAGAAACACCATAGATAAATTTTTCACATTAAGTTATTCGAATTATTAAATTCGTCTAAATTATTATGAGGACTATATATACCACAACATTCCAACAGACAAATGTCGACTTCTAATGAAAGAATTCGTTGACTAGAATACCAATCTTGCACACAATATAGATAAATTTTATTATCATTTAGAAACCCCATGGGATCAACACTCAGCTCCTCATTTACAACTATTGTCTTCAACAATCTAGAAAAATCGATAATAATTAATAGGTTAACATAAAAAAATTATTCTTGTGAGTTTTCAAACATCTAACCTAACCTAACCTCAAATAGACAAAGAACATTATGCATCCAGGAAAAAAGTTAGACTATTAAGAGATTATGGCAATTACGTCCGCTTGTAGGAAAAACCAGCCAATTTATAATGGGCAAACAGACTTGGGTGTATCTCCTATGGTAAGTATCTTTATTTTGAAGTAAAATCACATTTTTCTCATTTTATCATGCTTCATTATATTCGTCTTGATAATCGGCTGCCTTAATATATGTCGAGTATTTTAATATATTTTTATGAAACCTACAAAAGTGTTAGGCAGATATTCCATATTCATCAATTTTTGAAATATATTTATTCATCTAAATGTGTTTTCGACAATCGAGTAACACATTTTAAAATATATTTCTGGAGAAACAAAGTTGAACCTAGTGTTTGGGTTTTTACTAAAACGGAACCCTTATAGGACCACATATTTGTATATCTATCTGTCTATATATTTTACAATTCAAGGCATATTTATCAATTTATTATCCCACTTTTTGTTGTGAGCCTCTGGTGGCTACCCTGACATCTCATTTTAATTAGCATATGTCAGAGAAGATGAGCGTGGATTTTATAAATAGTCCATATGACTTTATGTAATCCAATTATTATTGTCCAAAAAATTATGATAATGAACTTCATCGACTTTCCGCAACACGTATGCGTAATGCATTGAAATCGTTAGATTATTACTTTAGCTCTAATATTCAAGAAGTCTGAGCCGAAGAATGATCTAAATCACAAGAAAGATGAAACTTCAGCTATAATTATCTTTCAGTTTATAACAAACAAGCATCATTAAATTGTGATCGAAATCAAAAATCATTTTCGGCGGATAATATATCCCAATCTCTACATCGATTGAAAACATTTATAAAGTTGGAAAAAAATAATCAAAAGCCATGTCATAGATCACGAGCTAATATAAAGAACTGATGGGGTCATTATTTTGAATACAATTATTCTGAAATTGATGTGTCCAGAATCATAAGATCTTGATCATATTTACCGACTTGTTTTACCTTTTTGTAATTTTTTGAAGAATGCGGCGCTGCTGCATATGTAAAAAAGTCATAGTGTCTTTTGTTTTCGAATGTCTCAACCCGTAATTTATTTTTATTTCAGTGTGATTTCTTGATTTCAAAAATTTGTCCAATATAACCTTATCCCTAAGTCCCTCTTCATCAGTTAGCGAGATAATTATGAAATTTCCTAGAAATCTCAACATTTTTGAACCTACATCTGTAGACCTTTGAAATTTTGCCATTATTTTGGCTCTTTGTTTCAATTTTATCGATAAATAATTGTAGGGGCATTAGCTTGAAACGTTTTCCTCCGAACCTCCAATGTGGCTTTCTTTATCGATTTTTTTATTATAAGTCCCGCGAAAACTATTTGTACTGATGATGAAATGTTTTGTTATTTCGACTCTTTCACCTACGTTTTGGTCTCACATTATTATTTCAATAAGATTTAATTCTATAGCGATTTTCACAAGAATATTCATAATCATCATCTTCCTTTCCACACTAACCCTTTTATTTTTGTCAATTTTTTTTTGAGTCATGTTTTCCACTTATTATATTTTTCGGTCACATTTCTTCTCTCAAATCCTCCATAATTATTTTTTCTTAGATTTTGATTTGAATTTTCAATACTATCCGTTTCACAATGCAGGTATGTTATAAAATTCAAATTATTCATGTTATCATAAAAATTGTTGAAAATCGTTCGTTAGAATCTGCTGCAAATCTAAAGATGCTGTAAACACTTTCGCTTTTCTGAGAAAACAGGAATTGCGTCATATCTAAATTATGGTCATATTATTGGTGGCTAACGTTGACGCCTATTTCCGTTGAACCATTAGGGCAGTAGCACCCCTGTGGTTTATGATTTGATGCGACTGCCGTCTGCTCTGAAAGTTCAATCTTGATCTGTTTTCCCAAGAATAAGGTTGTGTTTTTCGTGTGTAGTTATTTGTGATTTTTCAATCTTCTGGAATTAGTTTGTAAGTATATGTTTTCTACTATATTCAATTTTTTTTTCATTTTTATATATGATCCCTACTTTTCTTTCGAAAATATCTTTTAATAATTTTAAATTTTTTCATATATGATATCCCATTCACATTTTTCAAATACTCCGAATATCAACCTTCCTCAATATATTATTTTCATCGTTCTTGTTATTTTCTCATGAATTTTATATTGTTATTTCTGTAAAGTATTCAACAAATTTAATAATTGTGCCCTTTTTCTATTTATATCATTCTAATTATCTCTTTCATATATACCATTCGAATGATTCTCAAACTTTATTTCATTTGCAAATCTGATTAATTTTTGATTATTATCCTATCTATTTCTGTAGTAAATGCAGTTTATCCATCAACTAAAATGTCTATTTCATTTTCCTAATTTCTACTTTCCTTCAGGAATGCTATCTTCATTTATATTCATATAGTTATGAAATATTCCTATTCGATATATGTAATGATTTTGCATTTAATGTAGAATATATTCTAGAGTTTTATGAACTTTATTAGATCTGAAACTTTTTCAAAAATTGTAAAAATATATGGAATCCCTAGAAATTCTTGGAAAAGAATATTTCTATCCTAAAGACACGAAAATGTATCCAGGCAATGATTTACGCTTGATCTCATCAGCTTCTCAAATCTTGTTTCATATTAGTATTATAAATTTTTTTACCTCTATTCATTTAGGATGCTGCTTCTCAATACATTGTTGCTAAATTCCATATCACTTTTTAGCTCTTCTCATTAATGTGACCCAATTTCAAAATTCTTCCTTCCGTTTCTTCTTTTATTGGTTTTGTATCATTTAAATACTTGAAGCAGCACTAATTCCCTAGTAGTATATCTCTTACTTCAAGTAGTACAGATATAATTCTTTTCCTTTAAATATCAATTTAATTAAATTAAATATTTTCTAATTATTTTATTTCACATTCAAATTAATTGATAAAATTAAAACTGAAATTTGTTATTTGCATATGATTCTCTAATAAGAGTATTTTATATTTCAGTATCAAAATGGAAATTGACTTTCGTCATAACTGTGTTCATGCCAAAACTGAAAGAAAAAATTGCTCGATGGAACTTAAAAATAGGATACTGCTAAAACTGTTCAAGAAAAAAATCGAAATATCATCGAAAAGACACAGACCATCAAGTCTATCGATCCCAATAAACTAGGAAATGAATCACGAAAAATTCGAAATCACCCAATCAAAGAAAAGCCAAAATTCGTAGAAACTGACAACAAGGGAACAAATTCCACAAATGAACAGGAGACAATGAAAACTTCACCAAACATCTTCGAATCTGATATTAAAAACTGGAAAGATTTTTCAGAAAGATTCGAAGAGCTATGTGCCACTGCTGAATTATACAATAGAAATTGAGAATATTTAATGATCTCGTTCCATTTTGGGAAAAGAAGCTATTCAACCAAATGTTTCGTCATTCGGAGGTTAACTAGAAAACCAGCATACCATTCAAATACACTTTAATTATTTGTTATGTGGACCTTCTCACAAAAATTAAATTTTTGGAAACTCATCCAATTTATTGTACATTGATTAGTCTAATAAGCATATGAAAATAAATCACTTAGAATAATTTTCAAATTGTATGATCAAACAACCAACAAAATTTTCATTTTTCAATCAACATTTAATAATTATGATTGAATGGTATTTACCAGAACACAAAACTGCTTATCAAACTGAATTCGATTAACCTAAAATGCAATTCATAGTAAACTCAATATTTTCACTGCTAGAAATGAACGCAACAATTCGATAAATTTTCTAGGCTTAACCTCCACTTAACTCAATAATAATCTCACCTGCAACATATGAAGAAATGAATTGTTTGCAGACCCAACAAAACCTATAGATTATTTTTATCGCATCATTAATTAAATTAATTATTTCAATTTTAAATTTATCTCACTTGATAAAATGAAATATATACCCAATCATTCCAACAGATGAATGTCTGCCTCTAATGAAAGAAATCTGATTCTCATAAATTTAATGGTCAAAAAACCTATAGAACTTTCTTTTGGGATGATATTTATATTCTTCAATTTTCTTCTCTATACATCCTCATGTTTGGCTTATATAAAAAATCTCGCATTTATTTCAGTTCATTTCATATACTTCACTTTCATCCAATTATCCAATTTTTGCCTCATTCTCGACCAACACAAAATCCAAATTCATTTTATCAGTTTTTTTTTACTTATCCTGGTGATAGTATCTGAAATTTAATTTATCGGAAATTTTCTATTCCATTTCTCAGTATGCGAAGGATAAATGCTCTAAGGTTGAAGTTTATATTGTTTTTGTTTTATAAAGAAGTCATTCAAATTTGGTTCATTGCCGTTATTCATAGTTATTGATATAATATTTTCATCTATGAAAAAGTTATTAAATTAAATAAATAACTAAGAGCACTCAACTTGATATTTTGCAATTGAACACCTCTAGTATGATTCAAGTTATTCAAATACTTTAGCTTTGGATATATTTTGAATTCGAATGGGTTATGGGACATACCAATTGACAATTGCAACAAAACTTCAACTGGTCCTTCTAACCAATTCATATTTTTCGAGAGAATAAAACTAATGCATCCAGGTAATAAATGAAGGAGTTAGACTATTAAGAGATTATGGAAATTACGTCCGCTTGTGGGAAAAACCTTCCAATTTGTAATAAGCAAACAGACCTAGGTCTCTCTCCTATGGTTAGGACAGTTATGCTGAAGTAAAATCACATATTTCTTATTTTATCTTGCTTTATTACATTACTCTTGATAATCGGCTGTCCAATTATAACTCGTCGAGTATTTTAATATATTTTTATGAAACCTATAAAAATGTTAAGCAAATATTCCATATTCATTTTTTATGAAATATATCTATTCATCGAAATATGTTGTCGACAATCGCGTGACACATCTTGAAATATATTCCTGGAGAAATAAATTTGAAAAAAATCTAGGGTTTTTACTAAAACAGAACCCTTATAGGATCACATATTTGTACATCTATTTGCTTATATACTTTATAATTCAAGGTGCATTGATCAGTTAATTATTCCACTCTTTGATGTGAGACTCTGTTGACTCAGAGATCACTTTTTAATTAGCTTATGTCGCAGAAGATGAGCGTGGATTTTGTAAGTATTTCTTATGACATTATGTAATCCAGTAAGTCGAAGAAATACTTAAGTTAATTCAAACTTTATGAAATTTAAAATGAGTAATTAACTTCTCGAACAAATACCTACCTAAAAATTCTTATCTATATCAGATTTTTCAGTCAACATGGATATCGAGCTGGAATTAATACTAATTACCTAAGTCTGCAGTTTCATAGATACATAAAAATAATTAACATTGTGAGTCAACGCAACCGGATTATTTAGATGATTAAGTTGCATTTTATCGAATATTCTGATAGTAACATGGGATTCAGAAGCGATAGGAAGATGAAGTTTTGCAAGAATGTCTGACATTTCCAGTTAATGGAAAAATAAGTCAACTGCGGATTCGAAGTTATATATCCAAAAAATTGTGATAATGGACTTAGTCTCCTTTCCGGAACACGTATGCGTATTGCATTGATATCAGTAGATCATTTCTGTAGCTCTAATATTAAAAATTAATTAGAAGTTAAAAAAATAATCAAAAGCCATGTCATAGATTACTAGCTAAAGTAAAGACCTGATGGGTTCATTAATTAATATACACTTGTTCTGAAATGATGTCAAGTTATTTCAATTCAGTCACTGATTTTTATGCTCATATGTGAAGCTTTTGAGTATGTTCTTCACAAACATGGTGGGTCATGGTGGATAGCCTTTTCAGATGGAAAAATAATCATAAGGTATTGATAAGATTCTCGGATTTGATTTATCTTTTTGAAATTTTTTGAAGAATGCGGCGCTGCTGCTTATGTCAAATAATGGTGGTGTCTTGTTTTTCGAAATGCTCACCCCGTATATAATTTCTATTTCAGTGTGTTTTTGATTTCAAAATATTTGTCCAATATACATTTATCCCTAAATCCATCGTCAGCAGTTTGCGAGTTAATTAAGATATTTCCTGGAAATCTTAATATTTCTTAACCTACATCTGTAGAGCTTTGAAATTTTGCCTTTATTTTGTCTACATTTTGATACCAGTAATCACGTTGGAAATTTTTCTCAATATTATACTGAGTATAAAAATAATAAAATTTTCTAAATAGATTGAAAATGGAACAAATGTAATTCCTTTCAAATGCAATGCCCTAAATTGTCCTGTTCGATGAAATGTATTTCAGATACCTTTCTCATGAATAATCTCATCATTATACTCAGAAATCCAAATTTTTGCAATTAATATTTTAACTAAAAATGATCAAACCAATTTCAGTTGTGTTTAACAAGTGGAATTAGGATCACAAACATAACATATAATGGGAAAAAATAATTCAGTCTCCCATTCTACAAATTACATCAATGAATTAAAAAAGTATTTTCTCGAGAAATTTTTCGATCATTTCTTCTTTTTTTCGGACTATACCGCTTTTCAAGAGCTATATTTTGAGCAGGTGATATCATAATTGGATGAGTAATCGGGAAAAATCCAAAATATGGGGTTACTATTCCGGAACTCCAAGTATTGGTCAAATTTCAGTATTTGCGAAATTGACAGACCAATGAAAATAATTCAGACTGTAAGAATATCTTTCAAGATGCATTTTAATCTTTGTTTCATTTTTACCGTTAAATAATTGTAGGAGCATAAGCATGGAACGTTTTCCTCGGAACCTTCAATGTGGCTTCCTTTATGGATTTTTTATTATAAGTCATGCGAAATCTATGTGTACTGATAATGAAATGTTTTGTCATTTCGCTTCTTCACCAATTTTTTGGTATTACATTTTCATTTTTTAAATATTTGATTCAATATAGGTTTTCACAAGAATATTCATAATCATCACCTTTCTTTCCACACTAACTAACTACTAATGATCTTTAATTTTGCGATATTCCCATTTCAATATTTTCCTCAGCTTTATTATTTAAATTTCTGTTTATTGAGTCAGTTTTCCACTAATTATATTTCTCGGTCACACTTTCTTTCTCAAATCCTCCATAATTCGTTTTTTCTTAGATTTTGATTTGAATTTCTGATAATAACCGTTTACAATTTAAGTATGTTATAAAATTCAAATTATTCATCTAATCATAAAAATTGTTGAAAATCGTTCGTTAGAATCTGCTGCTTTGTCTAAAGAAACTTTGAACACTTTCTCTTTTCTGAGAAAACAGGAATGTTGTCATGTCTGAATTATGGTCATATTATTGGTGGCTTACGTTGACGCCTATATCTGTTGGACCATTAGGCAGTAGCATCCCTGTGGTTTATGATTTGATGCGACTGCCGTCTGCTCTGAAAGTTCAGTCTTGATCTGTTTTCCCAAGAATAAGGTTGTGTTTTTCGTGGGTTATTATTTGTGATTTTTCATTCTTCTGGACTCAGTTTGTAAGTATGATTTCAATTACATTTAAATTTTTTTTCATTCATATATCTGATCCCTACTTTCCTTCCGAAAATATTTTTTAAAAATTCTGAATTTTTTTTATTCATAATCCTTATTCAATTTCAAATCCTTCAACTTTTGACATGTGATCAACATTTCTCTCAAATTCTTTCAATATCAACCATCCTCAAAATATTATTTTCATTATTTTTGAAAATCTCTCATATTTCTTCAATTGTCATTTCTGTGAAGTAGTCTTCGCCGTGATTGGTTGTGCCCTTTGTTCCATTTATTTCAATCGAATTATCTCTTTCATATATTCCATTCGAATGTTCTCAACCTTTGTTTCTTTTGTAAATCTGATTAATTTTTACTATTATCATATCTCCTTCTGTATTGAAGGCAGTTTTGCCATTAACTACAATGTCTTTTTCAATTTGTAAATTTTTCAATTCCTTCAAGAATGCTGTTTTCATTTATGTTCACATATTAATGAAATTATATCATGGCAACAATTCGAACCTAACCCATTCGATATTGGTAATGTTGCATTCAATATAAAAGATATTTTAGAATTTTATGAATTTCAGTAGATCTGATACATTTTCAAATGTTTGTAGAAAATATATTGAATCCTAACAAATTCTTGGAAAGGACTATTTCTATCCTAAAAACACGAAAATGTTTCCAGGCAATAATTTACGCGTCGTCTCATCAGCCCTTTAAATATTGTATTATATTTGTTATATAAATATTTTTAATTCTATTTATTGAGGATGATGCATTGTTGCTTAGTTCCATTACACTTCCTAGCACTATTCATTGCTGTGATCCAATTTCAAATTTTTTCCTCCTGTATCTACTTTTATTAGGTTTTGTATTATTCAAATACTCGCAGATGCACTAATTCTCTAGTAGTATATCACACTGTTCTAGTAGAGCAGCTATACCTCCTTTTCCTTGAAATGTCAATGCACTCATTCCCTAGAAGTACTTCATACACTTCTAATTGTACAGATATACTCCTTTTCCTTTGAAATGTCAATTTAATTCAATTGAAAATTTCCTAATTATTTAATTTCAGTTTCGAATATCTTGATAAAATTACTACTGAAATCAGTTATTTGAATCTAATTCTCTAACAAGATTCTATTTTATATTTCAGCATCAAAATGGGAATTGACTTTCCTCATAATTGTGTTCATGCCAAAACTGAAAGTAAAAATGGCTCGATGGATCTTAGAAAGAGGATACTGCTAAAACTGTTTAAGAAGAAAATGGAATTATCATCAAAAAGACACAGACCATCTAGACGATCGATCCCAGTAAACAAAGAAATAAAACAAGAAAAAACTCCAGATCACTCCATCAAGAGAAAGCCAACATTTGCAAAAACTGACAACATGGGAATAAATTCCATAAATCAGTATGAACAGGAGACAATGAAAACTTCACCAAACCTATTTGAATCAGATATAAAAAACTGGAAAGAGTTTTCAGAAAGATTCGAAAAGCTTTGTGCCACTGCTGAATTATACAATAGAATTTGAGAACATTCAATGATCTGGTTTCAACTTGGAATAGAATAGAAAACAACAAATTTGAACCATCTCGACAACATTTAAGTTTTCAGAAATTCATTCAATTTATTGTACATTAATTAGTCTAATGAACATATTTAAATTAATCACTTAGAACCATTTTTGAATTGTATGATCAAACAACCTACAAAAAATTTCTTTTTTCAATCAATATGTAAAAATTATGATTGAATGGTATTAACCAGAACACAAAACTGCCTTTCAAAGTGAATTCGATTAACCTACCTAAACACGGCTACATTTGGGAAGAGGTTTGTATGATTAAGCTTGTGTGAGTCAATTCACTTCAACGTAGCCTAAAGATTTAAGATTACTACTTCACTTAAGTATTATATTCACTGTCGTACAATAGATGAATCGAAATTGGAAATTTTGGGTACATGTTTTCCATATCAAATTAATTGAATTAAAAAAAAATTTAGTGTCGAGACTTCATCTATCATGTCTACAGAACTTAAAGAGGCATATTGCTGCTGAAAGTTGATGAGTTACTTGAATTTGTGTTGTCAGGAACTTGGTAATCCACCTGCAGGTGTGTTCGTGTGAGAAACATCTGGCCTGTCGTGGATCTCTGCTCTGTAAGTTTAATTGAATCCCATTTGTTTTGGAACTTGAGGGTTCATTGGAATAAGTTCCTTCTTAGCCCATTCTTAATGTGCTAGTTAATTCGATTGTTTTAACTGTTGTTTGTTTTCTTGGTTTTGTGAGTTTTCATGAGATTTTCGGATATAATTAAAGTACTACTTCATACGTAACAGAAGAGAACACACAAATCAACTAATTAAAGAAATCATACAAGAAATGGATCAACCGACTTATCTAGTACACCCAGAATAAGACGAGGGGAAACGTATTACAATAAACCGTCAAGGTCAGAAACTATACGGCTTAATCAAACCACTCAAAGAAAAAAAAACCACCACATTAAATGTATATTATATAAACACACCTGCAAGTAATTTAGCAAGTATGTTAAACCCCAAATTGATGAAACACAGTTGTTTTTATCCGCAATATACCATTTCAAATTCTAGAAACTCGATTGATAAATTTTTCAAATTGAATAATTTGAATTATTAATTTTTGTAAATTAATATAAAAACAATATATACCACAACATTCCAACCGACAAATGTCGGCCTCTAATGAAAGAATTCGTTTACTAGAATACTGCTCCTGCACACAATATAGATAAATTCTATTTTGTACTCTCACATTTTCATCTACTTCACTTTTTTGATCGATACGGATTAATTACTTTCGCGAAATTTTTAATTTTCTCTCAGCTTCATTAATTGAAAATGTTTTCATTGATTCATTTTCTCATCTTGTTATTTTTTTGGTCACACTTCTATTTTCTAAACTCTTATAATTCGCTTTCCCTCAGATTTTGATTTGAATGTCGAATATGCATGCTTTTTGTTATACCTTCTGAAATTTTCACGTTTTCCGTATCACGTTCCATTCATAATAGTATTTCTTTTTCGGTGCCTTAGTTTCAACATCATAACAAACTATGGGAGCAGTTCTTTGTTTTAAGTTTTTTCAGTCTTATCTCGTTTAATGGTCTGTTTTTCCGGAATTTATACTTTGGTTGACTTTCTATTGACACCCAAGATCGGTAGATTAACCCGAAAATATGTTTCAATTACTCATGATTCCTTGCAAACCTTATTTCACCTCACTATTACATCTGTATAATGCAATTTCAGCTTGGGGTACTGACAGTAATATTTAATTTGTCTCGATGAGTTTATCGAGAAGTTATTGTCTCATTTTCCTCAGTTCAACTTCAAATAAACTGAAGCAATTCTTAGCTTCACACAAATAAAATAAAAAAAATAAAGCATTATGACTCTCGATTAGTATCGAGATTTTCATTTTATATCATTGATGAAGGTTCAACAAACTATTTTTCTCTCAAATTACTCTAAGACTGAAATTTATAATTTGAGATAGCTGACTACATTATTTTGACAGATACTTTGTAAAATTAATTTCCTACTTGAAGAATCCACATACTCGGCTTTTCCGTACTGAGTTAATTGATTTTGTTTTGCTGCTGAAAGTTCATGAGTTTCATGAATTTGTGTTTGAGGAACTTGTTAATTCACTGCAGGTGTGTTCATGTTAGATACAACTGACCAGGCAGGGATGTCAATTTTGTTAGTTTAATTGAACCCTATTGTTTTGAAGCTTGAGGGTTAATTGCAATTAGTTTCTTTTTATCCCATTCAACAGGTGTGTTGATGTTAGATACAACTGCTCTGGCGGGGATTTCCCCTTTGTATGTTCAATTGAAACCAATTTTTTTGGAGATAGAGGGTTCATTGGAATTTTTCTTATACCATTCTGAACCTGCCAGATCAATCGATTGTTTTAACTGTTGTTTGATTTCTTGGTTTTGCTATTGTCTTGAGATTTTAGAATATTATCAAAGTTCTACTTTATACGTAACAGTAGTGAATCCTCAAAACTGCTAGTTAAAGGAATCAAACAAGAAATGGATCAACGGAATTATCTAGTACATCCAGAATAAGACGAGAAGAATTTTATTGCGCTGTATCGTCAAGGTCGAAAATTATACGGCTTAATCAACCTACACAAAGAAGGAAACCCCCATCAGACGAATTGTATATTATATAACTACACCTTCAAGTAATTTAGCAAGATTCTTAAACCCTAAATAAATGAAACTCAGTAGCTTTCATCAGCAATAAACCATCTCAAATTCTAGAAACACCATAGATAAATTTTTCACATTAAGTTATTCGAATTATCAAATTCGTCTAAATTATTATGAGGACTATATATACCACAACATTCCAGCAGACAAATGTCGGCTTCTAATGAAAGAATTCGTTGACTAGAATACCAATCCTGCACACAATATAGATGAATTTCATTATCATTTAGAAACCCCATGGGATCTACACTCAGCTCCTCATTTACAACTATTGTCTTCAACAATCTAGAAAAATCGATAATAATTAATAGGTTAACATAAAAAAATTATTCTTGTGAGTTTTCAAACATCTAACCTAACCTAACCTCAAATAGACAAAGAACATTATGCATCCAGGTAATATAGGAAAAAGTTAGACTATTAAGAGATTATGGCAATTACGTCCGCTTGTAGGAAAAACCAGCCAATTTATAATGGGCAAACAGACTTGGGTGTATCTCCTATGGTAAGTATCTTTATTTTGAAGTAAAATCACATTTTTCTCATTTTATCATGCTTCATTATATTCGTCTTGATAATCGGCTGCCCTAATATATGTCGAGTATTTTAATATATTTTTATGAAACCTACAAAAAGTGTCAGGCAGATATTCCATATTCATCAATTTTTGAAATATATTTATTCATCTAAATGTGTTTTCGACAATCGAGTAACACATTTTGAAATATATTTCTGGAGAAACAAAGTTGAACCTAGTGTTTGGGTTTTTACTAAAACGGAACCCTTATAGGACCACATATTTGTATATCTATCTGTCTATATATTTTACAATTCAATGTATATTTATCAATTTATTATCCCACTTTTTGTTGTGAGCCTCTGGTGGCTACCCTGACATCTCATTTTAATTAGCATATGTCAGAGAAGATGAGCGTGGATTTTATAAATAGTCCATATGACTTTATGTAATCCAATTAATATTGTCCAAAAAATTATGATAATGAACTTCGTCGACTTTCCGCAACACGTATGCGTAATGCATTGAAATCGTTAGATTATTACTTTAGCTCTAATATTCAAGAATTCTGAGCCGAAGAATGATCTAAATCACAAGAAAGATGAAACTTCAGCTATAATTATCTTTCAGTTTATAACAAACAAGCATCATTAAATTGTGATCGAAATCAAAAATCATTTTCGGCGGATAATATATCCCAATCTCTTCATCGATTGAAAACATTTATAAAGTTGGAAAAAAATAATCAAAAGCCATGTCATAGATCACGAGCTAATATAAAGAACTGATGGGGTCATTATTTTGAAAACAATTATTCTGAAATTGATGTGTCAAGAATCATAAGATCTTGATCACATTTACGGTCTTGTTTTACCTTTTTGTAATTTTTTGAAGAATGCGGCGTTGCTGCATATGTAAAAAAGTCATGGTGTCTTTTGTTTTCGAATGTCTCAACCCGTATTTTATTTTTATTTCAGTGTGATTTCTTGATTTCAAAAATTTGTCCAATATACCCTTATCCCTAAGTCCATCTTCATCAGTTAGCGAGATAATTATGAAATTTCCTAGAAATCTCAACATTTTTGAACCTACATCTGTAGACCTTTGAAATTTTGCCATTATTTTGGCTCTTTGTTTCAATTTCATCGATAAATAATTGTAGGAGCATTAGCTTGAAACGTTTTCCTCCGAACCTCCAACTTGGCTTTCTTTATCAATTTTTTTATTATAAGTCCCGCGAAAACTATTTGTACTAATGATGAAATGTTTTGTTATTTCGACTCTTTCACCTACGTTTTGGTCTCACATTTTTATTTCAATAAGATTTAATTCTATAGCGATTTTCACAAGAATATTCATAATCATCATCTTCCTTTCCACACTAACCCTTTTAATTTCGTCAATTTTTTTTTGAGTCATGTTTTCCACTTATTATATTTTTCGGTCACATTTCTTCTCTCAAATCCCCATAATTATTTTTTCTTAGATTTTGATTTGAATTTTCAATATTAACCGTTTCACAATGCAAGTATGTTATAAAATTCAAATTATTCATGTTGTTGCGGCAAGCCGCTGCAATTTAATTATTATTATTTCAAAAATATTTCAAGCACTAGACTACTCGTCGGATTGCGTGTTGCAGTACGCAGTAGACATTTCTGTGCACTTTTCAAAAAGTGACATTCCGATTTTGATATTCAGCTCTCGAAGATTACGCTTATTTCGCTATTTGAGTTTTCGAATATTCTCCCAAATTTTCTCTACTTGAGATCCACAATTTGTTTTATGTTTACGGCTTGTGTAAACCGCAAAGACTATTAGTGCTATAAACTATAGAAATTCAGTGAAATTTCGCACCACAAATTCAAGAAGATTGGATTCACAAGATCAGCTGAGAGTACTCTCAAGAAGTCCATCCTCAGAACAACGGTGAGTTTTCTAGTGCGAGTATTTTTTGTTTTGTCTGTTTTTTTACATCAATCTTTTTTTAATTCAAAAGTACAGTCCACAAATTTTCTCTTAACTTAAGAGCTAACGCAACATTTTTTGGTACTTCGGACCGAAGCGCTTAGTTTTCGGTTTCACCGAATTTTCATTTGTTTGAATATTTAACATCATTTCCATTCTCAATAAAGAAGGTTGTGTAAATTATATGCAGATAATTCAATTTTTAAGTCGATTTATTCCATTCATTTATCTCTGCGCCATATGTGCAGTTGTTATTCCGCATTTTTTTGTGTGACTTTTCGTTTAGTGTTTATTTCGCTTCTTCATTGGGAGGAACACTCATCAGCGTTCTGTAACAAGGGATCTTTCTTCATTCTCGAGTCTTAGTATTTCGCAAATATTATTCTAAATTAATAATCTTTCATATTCATTTTCTTTCATCGAAAAATGTCGAACCTTAAGATGAAAAGAGCTAAAGCTTATCGTAATACAGCGATCACTGAAATTCAGTTGTTACTAAATTTTGCAAAAAGAGCGGAATCTGATATAAATCAGTACAATATTTTCAAAGCTAGATTTTCTGATATAGAAAGAATTCGTGATGAATTTGATCATCAAAATACTACCATCGTTGATTTAATACTCCAAGATGAAAATAGTGATATAACCTTGGAAGATACCTTAAGAGAGGGTTTTTTGGCCGGTTATTATTGCGTTAAAGCAATTTATGATACAATAACTTCAGAAATTAGTAAATCTGATACTGTTCCAAATTCATCTTCCTCAAGTTCAAAATTACATGCGAATGTGAGGTTACAAAAATTAGAACTCAAAAGGTTCGAGGGTGATCGCACCCAGTTTCCAACATTTATTGGCTTGTTCAATGCACTAGTCCACAATAACGCTTCTCTAAGCAAAGATGAAAAATTTCATTATTTAGTTTCTTCGCTTAGCGGACCTCCCTTGAATCTAATTCAACATTATGAATTTTCCGGAGATAATTATCAATCCGCATATGATTGTTTGGTTCAGTGGTACAACAACAAACGATAGCTTGCTAAATGCCATTAGCGTCGCATTGAGGGAACAGAGAAAATTAAATCAAACGTTCCTAATGCTTTAAGAAATTTACTTGATACTTTTCAAGAAAATATATGCGCTTTAAGAAATTTGAAATTTCCGACAGATGAGTGGGATTTTATTCTGCTTATGATGCTTTACGATAGGTTGGATGATGAAATAGTTTCTCGATTTGAACATGCTCATGGTTCCACAGAGGTTCCAAAATATATTGATCTCACACAATTTCTTGAACGCGAGTGTATTGCTGTAGAAATGTTAGGCGACAAGCAGATCGTTAAAAGTAATTTTAATTCTCAAGTAACTGACAGTACTAGATCAAAACCAATAATAAAAAATAAAATGTCGAATTTTTTTGTGAAGAACTCAAGCAGTACTAATAAAGGTGGTTTCCCCAAGTGTCCAGTCTGTAGAGGAGACCATTCAATTTTCAAATGTAGTGATTTTCTCAAAATGAAACCTTTTGAACGATATAATTTAGCACGAAAACTACATTTATGTTTCAATTGTTTGTCAGACTTACATGATATTCGTTCATGTAAATCTAAATCAACTTGCCGTAATTGCGTTTTGAAGCACCATACATTTCTACATTTCAAACAAAAGGAAGGTGTGAAACCAGAGAGTGACAATTCGTCTGCAATCCCTGAAATTGAATCAGTGCCTCAACCACAAAGCTCAAAATTTTCTGGAGCTGGTGTTCTCAGTTCTAAGAGAAAATCTTACTTCCTATTAGCTACCGCCCTTATAGACATAGCAGATTCTAACGGCGTTTATCATAAAGTCAGATGTCTTATTGATTCTGGCGGTATGACTTCTTTCATCACAAAAAAGACAGTTTCTCGTTTAGGTCTTAAAACCGAAAATATTTGTTTGGAAGTTACAGGTTTGAACTCTTCCAAATCATGTACAAGTAGCGGATTGGTTACCCTTAATTTGAAACCGGTTGATCAAGTTACACCTATATTGTTTACTAACGCTTCAATAATTAATGAAATTACAGAAAGACTGCCTGCTTTGCCTGTACCTGCAAATGTAGCTGATGAATTTAAAAACTTAAATCTTGACGACAAATCCTTTTATATTCCTGGTCAGGTTGACGTTTTACTTGGCGCTGATATGTTCGCAAAAATCCTGCTTGACGGCCAGATTACTGGTTCAAATGGCATCACTGCCTTTAATTCGATTTTTGGTTACATTCTTATGGGAAGTGGACCGGACTCTCCACAAAATTCTATAACGTCATTCTTTTGTGACATTAATTGTCAGGTTGGTGACAGTTTATTGCCGAATATTTTGAAAAATTTTTGGGAGATCGAATCTGTGCCTTCAGCAAGCACTCGTTCTCCCGAAGATAATTTTTGTGAAAAATTGTTTGTTGACAATCATAAACGCGACTCATCAGGCAAATATGTAGTTTCTTTGCCTTTTAAATCAGATATTTCTAATTTTAACGGCATGGAAGAAATCGCTTCACGAAGATTTATTTCGTTAGAACGTAGACTTTTGAAAGATCCTCTTTTATATGAACAATATTCAGCTTTCATGCGCGAGTATCTTGACTGCGGACATATGGAAGTTGTACCTGACAATTCTATTAACCAAAACCCATATTATTTAATTCATCATTGTGTTTTAAAACCTACCGTTGTTCACACAAAATTGCGTGTGGTGTTCAACGCAAGCGCAAAAGCTCCGTCAGGATCATCACTTAATGATAATTTGTTAACTGGTCACAAACTACAAGCGGATATAGTTTCAATTCTCTTAAAATTTCGGCTTCATTCATATGTATTGTGCGCTGATATTAAGCAGATGTACAGGATGATTTGGATTGACTCTTGTCATTACGATTTTCAAAGAATTTTTTGGAGATTTTCTGTTAACGATCCTTCAAAAATTTATCGTTTGAAAACGGTAACATACGGTGTTTCATCTGCACCTTTTTTGGCGTTGCGGTGTTTGTCTCAGTTGGCACATGATGAAGGAAATAACTTTCCATTAGCGGCAAAAGTATTGCGAGAAGATACTTACATCGATGATGTTGTGACTGGCACCTCTTCTCTGGAGGAAGCCAAAATCTTACGAACCCAATTACTCCAATTATTTGAAAAGGCAGGATTTCAATTAAGAAAATGGTCGAGTAATAATCTCACCCCAATAAAAGATCTCCCCGAATCTATGCGCAGTATGCATCCTTTAGATTTTGGAACTGAATCAAATTCCTTATCTTTTAAAATGTTGGGATTGTTGTATAATCTCCTCAAAGATATGTTCTCATTTTATGTTGATTGTCATGACAACGCAATTTATAGTAAAAGACAAATTTTATCACAATTAGCTCGGATATATGATCCATTAGGCTTTCTATCGCCAGTAACTTTCTTGATAAAATATCTCATTCAACGGCTCTGGATGTTCGGTTTAAATTGGGATGATGAACCCCCAAATGAAATTTTACGTGTTTGGAATCGCTTTAAATCTCAAATGCAATGCTTGTCTGAATTTCCTATTAAAAGACAACTATTAACCACTTCGCCTCTGGCTATTTTTGAATTACATGGTTTCTGCGATAGCTCCGAAAAAGGTTATTGTGCTGTTTTATATATGAAGACTGTTTGTTCGGATGGCAATGTTTCTGTAAATTTTGTTATGTCAAAGAGTCGCTCCTCTGAAAAAAAATCTCCATACCACGATTAGAACTATGTGGTGCAGTTCTTCTCGCTAAATTGTTCGATTTTGTGCTTAGAAATTTTTCTAATAAATTAACTTTTTCAAGCATTCGCGCTTGGTCAGACTCGCAAGTGGTATTGGCTTGGCTTCGTCCACCGTCGTATAGATGGAAGAATTTTGTTGCAAATAGAGTTGCGTATATACAGGAAAAAATTCCATTTGCTCACTGGAATTATGTGAACTCTGACAATAATCCCGCTGATATTGGAACCCGAGGTATTTTTCCTTCAGAGATTATTAATAATGAATTTTGGTTGAAGGGTCCAAACTTTTTATCTGAATCAAACTATCAGTGTGTTTTCGATGAACCTTCTGAAACCTCAGTATCGAATGATGTGAATAGTGAGGAAAGAAAATTTTCTTTAATTACATCTACGCAAATAGAACATTTTTGTGAAGAAATTTTAAAATCATTCTCCAAATTTTCAACTTCATTACGCATTTGTGCTTATGTCTTGCGATTCGTGCATAATATTTCTCATGTTGAGGAAAAGCGCCATGGTCCTCTCTCTACTGCAGAACTTCAATCTGCTATAGTAATCTTTGCGAAACATACTCAGCAATTTACATTTTCTAACGAACTGTCGATGGAAAAATTTCCAAAATTTTTGAGAAAACTCAAGGTTTTCAAAGATAATGACGGTTTGCTTCGTGTAGGAGGACGACTAAAATATTCTGATCTTCCTTATAACGCAAAACATCCCATCCTTTTACCAAGAAATAGCTTATTGACCGCACATTCAATAAACCACTATCACCAAAAGTATTTCCACGTCGGACCACGCCAACTACAGTTTTTGTTAACGCAACAATTTTGGATATTGTCTTCAAGAAGAGCTATCAACTCTGTATTATCAAAATGTATAAAATGTTTTAAGATGAAGCCGACGGCTTATCAACCTCCGATGAGTGATCTGCCAAAATCCAGATTCTCCACAATAAAAGCTTTCTCACATTCCGGATGTGATTATGCAGGTCCGTTTACTATAGCTCCGATGAGAAAATATCGAGGACAAAAAACCTCGAAAGCGTATATTTGTATATTTGTCTGTCATTCTACCAAGGCTCTGCACTTGGAATTGGCGAACGATCTATCCTCCGAGTCATTTTTAGCCACTCTTCAAAGATTCGTTTCTCGAAGAGGCCGTTGTACGGATCTTTACTGTGATAATGGAACTAATTTTGTGGGCGCAAATCGCGAATTAATCAAATTGTTGAACGATGCGGCTGAGCAAGAAACTATTAAATTTAATTTCAACCCGCCATCAGGAAGTCATTTTGGCGGACTTTTTGAGGCAGCGGTTAAATCAGTGAAAACGCACCTTTTCAGGGTCATTGGATCGCAGATTTTAACATACGAAGAATTTTACACACTTTTGACATTGATTGAATCAATTCTCAACTCACGACCTCTCTGTGCGGTGAGTTCTGATCCAGATGACATGAATTGTTTAACGCCTGGTCATTTCTTAACATTAGAACCGCTCACTGCCATACCTGTTCCAGATATGACAAATGAACCGATGAGTCGGTTGTCTCGCTGGAAACTTTTACAAAATCTCCATCAGCATTTCTGGTCGAGATGGCGAAAAGAATATCTGCACACTTTGCAGCAAAGAGGTAAATGGCTCAATCCTGCTACACCAGTTGATATAGGAAAATTGGTTCTTATAAAAGCTGATAATGTTCCTCCCAATCAGTGGCGTCTGGGTCGTATTGTTACACTCTTCAAAGGGGGTGATGGAGTTTCGCGAGTGGCTGAGGTGAAAACTCGTGATGGTGTTTTTACAAGGCCTCTTGTGAAGCTGTGTCCGCTACCTGATAGCGATTAATATATTTTTTTCTTTCATTAACATAAATGTTATGTGTACATATCTGCATATTAGTTTCCACAACATTCCTTTATCAATTTCATATTTTTTTCTTTCTCCTTTGATTAAAAATGCTAGAGCATTTTTGGGGGCAGTAAATGTTGCGGCAAGCCGCTGCAATTTAATTATTATTATTTCAAAAATATTTCAAGCACTAGACTACTCGTCGGATTGCGTGTTGCAGTACGCAGTAGACATTTCTGTGCAATTTTCAAAAGTGACATTCCGATTTTGATCTTCAGCTCTCGAAGATTACGCTTATTTCGCTATTTGAGTTTTCGAATATTCTCCCAAATTTTCTCTACTTGAGATCCACAATTTGTTTTATGTTTACGGCTTGTGTAAACCGCAAAGACTATAAGTGCTATAAACTATAGAAATTCAGTGAAATTTCGCACCACAAATTCAAGAAGATTGGATTCACAAGATCAGCTGAGAGTACTCTCAAGAAGTCCATCCTCAGAACATCGGTGAGTTTTCTAGTGCGAGTATTTTTTGTTTTGTCTGTTTTTTTACATCAATCTTTTTTAATTCAAAAGTACAGTCCACAAATTTTCTCTTAACTTAAGAGCTACCGCAACACATGTTATCATAAAAATTGTTAAAAATCGTTCGTTAGAATCTGCTGCAAATCTAAAGATGCTGTAAACACTTTCTCTTTTCTGAAAAAACAGGAATTGCGTCATTTCTAAATTATGGTCATATTATTGGTGGCTAACGTTGACGCCTATTTCTGTTGAACCATTAGGGCAGTAGCACCCCTGTGGTTTATGATTCGATGCGACTGCCGTCTGCTCTGAAAGTTCAATCTTGATCTGTTTTCCCAAGAATAAGGTTGTGTTTTTCGTGGGTAATTATTTGTGATTTTTCAATCTTCTGGAATTAGTTTTTAAGTATATGTTTTCTACTTTATTCAATTTTTTTTTCATTTTTATATATGATCCCTACTTTTCTTTCGAAAATATCTTTTAATAATTTTAAATTTTGTCATATATGATATCCCATTCACATTTTTCAAATACTTCGAATATCAACCTTCCTCAATATATTATTTTCATCGTTCTTGTTATTTTCTCATGAATTTTATATTGTTATTTCTGTAAAGTATTCAACAAATTTAATAATTGTGCCCTTTTTCTATTTATATCATTCTAATTATCTCTTTCATATATACCATTCGAATGATTCTCAAACTTTATTTCATTAGCAAATCTGATTCATTTTGATTATTATCCTATCTATTTCTGTAGTAAATGCAGTTTATCCATCAACTACAATGTCTATTTAATTTTTTAATTTCTACTTTCCTTCAGGAATGCTATCTTCATTTATATTCATACAGTTATGAAATATTCCTATTCGATATAGGTAATGATTTTGCATTTAATGTAGAATATATTCTAGAGTTTTATGAACTTTATTAGATCTGAAACTTTCTCAAATGATTGTAGAAAATATATGGAATCCCTAGAAATTCTTGGAAAAGAATATTTCTATCCTAAAGACACGAAAATGTATCCAGGCAATGATTTACGCTTGATCTCATCAGCTTCTCAAATCTTGTTTCATATTTGTATTATAATTTTTTTACCTCTATTCATTTAGGATGCTGCTTCTCAATACATTGTTGCTAAGTTCCATATCACTTCTTCGCTCTTCTCATTAATGTGACCCTATTTCAAAATTCTTCCTTCCATTTCTTCTTTTATTGGTTTTGTATCATTTAAATACTTGTAGCAGCACTAATTCCTAGTAGTATATTTCTTAAGTACAGATATAATCCTTTTCCTTTAAATATCAATATAATTAAATTAAATATTTAATTTAATAATTATTTTATTTCACATTCAAATTAATTGATAAAATTAGTACTGAAATTTGTTATTTGCATATGATTCACTAATAAGATTCTATTTTATATTTCAGTATCGAAATGGAAATTGACTTTCGTCATAACTGTGTTCATGCCAAAACTGAAAGAAAAAATTGCTCGATGGAACTTAAAAATAGGATACTGCTAAAACTGTTCAAGAAAAAAATCGAAATATCATCGAAAAGACACAGACCATCAAGTCTATCGTTCCCAATAAACAAGGAAATGAATCACGAAAAAATTCGAGATCACCCAATCAAAGAAAAGCCAAAATTCGTAGAAACTGACAACAAGGGAACAAATTCCACAAATGAACAGGAGACAATGAAAACTTCACCAAACATCTTCGAATCTGATATTAAAAACTGGAAAGATTTTTCAGAAAGATTCGAAGAGCTATGTGCCACTGCTGAATTATACAATAGAAATTGAGAATATTCAATGATCTCATTCCATTTTGGGAAAAGAAGCTATTCAACCAAATGTTTCGTCATTCGGAGGTTAACTAGAAAACCAGCATACCATTCAAATGCACTTTAGTTATTTGTTATGTGGACCTTCTCACAAAAATTAAATTTTTGGAAACTCATCCAATTTATTGTACATTGATTAGTCTAATAAGCATATGAAAATAAATCACTAAGAATCATTTTAAATTGTATGATCAAACAATCAACAAAAATTTTCTTTTTTCAATCAACATTTAATAATTATGATTAAATGGTATTTACCAGAACACAAAACTGCTTATCAAACTGAATTCGATTAACCTAAAATGAAATTCATAACAAACTCGATATTTTCACTGCTAGAAATGAACGCAACTATTCGTTAAATTTTCTAGGCTTAACCTCCACTTAACTCAATAATAATCTCACCTGCAACATATGAAGAAATGAATTGTTTGCAGACCCAACAAAACCTATAGATTATTTTTATCGCATCATTAATTAAATTAATTATTTCAATTTTAAATTTATCTCACTTGATAAAATGAAATATATACCCAATCATTCCAACAGATGAATGTCTGCCTCTAATGAAAGAAATCTGATTCTCATAAATTTAATGGTCAAAAAACCAAAAACTTTCTTTTGGGATGATATTTATATTCTTCAATTTTCTTCCTTATACATCCTCATGTTTGGCTTATATAAAAATCTCGCATTTATTTCAGTTCATTTCATATACTTCACTTTCATCCAATTATCCAATTTTTGCCTCATTCTCGACCAACACAAAATCCAAATTCATTTTATCAGTTTTTTCACTTATCCTGGTGATAGTATCTGAAATTTAATTTATCGGAAATTTTCTATTCCATTTCTCAATATGCGAAGGATAAATGCTCTAAGGTTAAAGTTTATATTGTTTTTGTTTTATAAAGAAGTCATTCAAATTTGGTTCATTGCCGTTATTCATAGTTATTGATATAATATTTTCATCTATGAAGAAGTTAATAAATTAAATAAATAACTAAGAGCACTCAACTTGATATTTTGCAATTGAACACCTCTAGTATGTATCAAGTTATTCAAATACTTTAGCTTTGGATATATTTTGAATTCGAATGGGTTATAGGACAAACCAATTGACAATTGCAACAAAACTTCAACTGGTCCTTCTAACCAATTCATATTTTTCGAGAGAATAAAACTAATGCATTCAGGTAATAAATGAAGGGAGTTAGACTATTAAGAGATTATGGAAATTACGTCCGCTTGTGGGAAAAACCTTCCAATTTGTAATAAGCAAACAGACCTAGGTCTCTCTCCTATGGTTAGGACAGTTATGCTGAAGTAAAATCAAATATTTCTTATTTTATCTTGCTTTATTACACTACTCTTGATAATCGGCTGTCCAATTATAACTCGTCGAGTATATTAATATATTTTTATGAAACCCATAAAAAATTTTAAGCAAATATTCCATATTCATTTTTTATGAAATATATCTATTCATCGAAATATGTTGTCGACAATCGCGTGACACATCTTGAAATATATTCCTGGAGAAATAAATTTGAAAAAAATCTAGGGTTTTACTAAAACAGAACCCTTATAGGATCACATATTTGTACATCTATTTGCTTATATACTTTAATATTCAAGGTGCATTGATCAGTTAATTATTCCACTCTTTGATGTGAGACTCTGTTGACTCAGAGATCACATTTTATTTCTTATAACATTATGTAATCCAGTATGTCGAAGAAATACTTAAGTTAATTCAACCTTTATGAAATTTAAAATGAGTAATTAACTTCTCGAACAAAAACCTACCTAAAAATTCTTATCAATACCAGATTTTTCAGTCGACATGGATATCGAGCTGGAATTAATACTAATTACTTAAGTCTGCAGTTTCATAGATCCATAAAAATAATTAACATTGTGAGTCAACGCAACCGGATTATTTAGATGATTAAGTTGCATTTTATCGAATATTCTGATAGTAACATGGGATTCAGAAGCGATAGGAAGATGAAGTTTTGCAAGAATGTCTGATATTTCCAGTTAATGGAAAAATAAGTCAACTGCGGATTCTAGAATATATATCCAAAAAATTGTGATAATGGACTTAGTCTCCTTTCCGGAACACGTATGCGTATTGCATTGATATCAGTAGATCATTTCTGTAGCTTAATATTGAAAATTAATTAGAACTTAAAAAATAATCAAAAGCCATGTCATAGAATACTAGCTAAAATAAAGACCTGATGGGTTCATTAATTAATATACACTTGTTCTGAAATGATGACAAGTTATTTCAATTCAGTCACTGATTTTATGCTCATATGTGAAGCTTTTGAGTATGTTCTTGACAAACATTGTGGGTCATGGTGGATAGCCTTTTCAGATGGATAAATAATCATAAGGTATTGATAAGATTCTCGGATTTGATTTAGCTTTTGAAATTTTTGAAGAATGCGGCGCTGCTGCCTATGTCAACTAATGGTGGTGTCTTGTTTTTCGAATGGCTCACCCGTATATAATTTCTATTTCAGTGTGTTTTGATTTCAAAATATTTGTCCAATATACACTTATCCCTAAATCCATCGTCAGCAGTTTGCGAGTTAATTAAGATATTTCCTGGAAATCATTATATTTCTTAACCTACATCTGTAGAGCTTTGAAATTTTGCCTTTAGTTTGTCTATATTTTGATACCAGAAATATCACATTGGAAATTTTTCTCAGTATTATACTGAGTATAAAAAATAATAAAATTTTCTGAATAGATTGAAAATGGAACAAATGTCATTCCTTTCAAATGCAATGCCCCTATTGTCCTGTTCGATGAAATGTATTTCAGATACCTTTCTCATGAATAATCTCATCATTATACTCAGAAATCCAAATTTTTGCAATTAATATTTTAACTAAAATGATCAAACCAATTTCCGTTGTGTTTAACAAGTGGAATTAGGATCACAAACATAACATATAATGGGAAAGAATAATTCAGTCTTCCATTCTACAAATTACATCAATGAATAAAAAAGTATTTTCTCGAGAAATTTTTTCGATCATTTTTTTTCGGACTATACCGCTTTTCAAGAGCTATATTTTGAGCAGGTGATATCATAATTGGATGAGTAATCGGGAAAAATCCATAATATGGGGTTACTATTTCGGAACTCCAAGTGTTGGTCAAATTTCAGTATTTGCAAAATTGACAGACCAATGAAAATAATTCAGATTGTAAGAATATCTTTCAAGATGCATTTCAATCTTTGTTTCATTTTTACCTTTAAATAATTGTAGGAGCATAAGCATGGAACGTTTTCCTCGGAACCTTCAATGTGGCTTCCTTTATGAATTTTTTATAATAAGTCATGCGAAATCTATGTGTACTGATAATGAAATGTTTTGTCATTTCGCTTCTTCACCATATTTTTGGTATTACATTTTCATTTTTAAATATTTGATTCAATATAGGTTTTCACAAAAATATTCATAATCATCACCTTTCTTTCCACACTAACTAACTACTAATGATCTTTAATTTTGCGATATTCCCATTTCAATATTTTCCCTCAGCTTTATTATTTAAATTTCTGTTTATTGAGTCAGTTTTCCACTAATTATATTTCTCGGTCACACTTTCTTTCTCAAATCCTCCATAATTCGTTTTTTCTTAGATTTTGATTTGAATTTCTGATAATAACCGTTTACAATTTAAGTCTGTTATAAAATTCAAATTATTCATCTAATCATAAAAATTGTTGAAAATCGTTCGTTAGAATCTGCTGCTTTGTCTAAAGAAACTTTGAACACTTTCTCTTTTCTGAGAAAACAGGAATGTTGTCATGTCTGAATTATGGTCATATTATTGGTGGCTTACGTTGACGCCTATATCTGTTGGACCATTAGGCAGTAGCATCTCTGTGGTTTATGATTTGATGCGACTGCCGTCTGCTCTGAAAGTTCAGTCTTGATCTGTTTTCCCAAGAATAAGGTTGTGTTTTTCGTGGGTTATTATTTGTGATTTTTCATTCTTCTGGACTCAGTTTGTAAGTATGTTTTCAATTACATTTAAATTTTTTCGTTCATATATCTGATCCCTACTTTCCTTTCGAAAATATTTTTAAAAATTCTGAATTTTTTTATTCATAATCCTTATTCAATTTCAAATCCTTCAACTTTTGACATGTGATCAACATTTCTCTCAAATTCTTTCAATATCAACCATCCTCTAAATAATATTTTCATTTTTTTGAAAATTTCTCATATTTCTTCAATTGTCATTTCTGTGAAGTAGTCTTCGCCTTGATTGGTTGTGCCCTTTGTTCTATTTATTTCAATCGAATTATCTCTTTCATATATTCCATTCGAATGTTTTCAACCTTTGTTTTTTTTGTAAATCTGATTCATTCTTTACTATAATC
This sequence comes from Cryptolaemus montrouzieri, assembly GCA_013387265.2. Classification (NCBI taxonomy): domain Eukaryota; kingdom Metazoa; phylum Arthropoda; class Insecta; order Coleoptera; family Coccinellidae; genus Cryptolaemus; species Cryptolaemus montrouzieri. Next base: position 72,025 of record JABFTP020000132.1, on the reverse strand, counting down.
ATATCTCCTTCTGTATTGAAGGCAGTTTTGCCATTAACTACAATGTCTTTTTCAATTTGTAAATATTTCAATTCCTTCAAGAATGCTGTTTTCATTTATGTTCACATATTAATGAAATTATATCATGGCAACAATTCGAACCTAACCCATTCGATATTGGTAATGTTATATTCAATATAAAAGATATTTTAGAGTTTTATGAATTTCAGTAGATCTGAAACATTTTCAAATGTTTGTAGAAAATATATTGAATCTTAACAAATTCTTGGAAAGGACTATTTTTATCCCAAAATCCTGAAAATGTTTCCAGGCACTAATTTACGCGTCGTCTCATCAACCCCTTATAGAATGTATTATATTTGTTATATAAATATTTTTACCTCTATTTATTGAGGATGATGCATTGTTGCTTAGTTCCATTACACTTCCTAGCACTATTCATTACTGTGACCCAATTTCAAATTTTTTTCCACCCGTTTCTACTTTTATTAGGTTTTGTATTTTTCAAATACTCGCAGATGCACTAATTCTCTAGTAGTACATCACACTGTTCTAGTAGAGAAGCTATACCTCCTTTTCCTTGAAATGTCAATGCACTCATTCCCTAGAAGTACTTCATACACTTCTAATCGTACAGATATACTCCTTTTCCTCTGAAATGTCAATTTAATTCAATTGAAAATTTCTAATTATTTCATTTCAGTTTCGAATATCTTGATAAACTTACTACTGAAATCTGTTATTTGAACCTAATTCTCTAACAAGATACTATTTTATATTTCAGCATCAAAATGGGAATTGACTTTCCTCATAACTGTGTTCATGCCAAAACTGAAAGTAAAAATGGCTGGATGGATCTCAGAAAGAGAATACTGCTAAAACTGTTCAAGAGGAAAATGAAATTATCATCAAAAAGACACAGACCATCTAGACGATCGATCCCAGTAAACAAAGAAATAAAACAAGAAAAAACTCTAGATCACTCCATCAAGAGAAAGCCAACATTTGCAAAAACTGACAACATGGGAATAAATTCCATAAATCAGTATGAACAGGAGACAATGAAAACTTCACCAAACCTATTTGAATTAGATATAAAAAACTGGAAAGAGTTTTCAGAAAGATTCGAAAAGCTTTGTGCCACTGCTGAATTATACAATAGAATTTGACAACATTCAATGATCTGGTTTCAACTTGGAATAGAATAGAAAACAACAAATTTGAACCATCTTGACAACATTTAAGTTTTCAGAAATTCATTCAATTTATTGTACATTAATTAGTCTAATGAACATATTTAAATAAATCACTTAGAACCATTTTTGAATTGTATGATCAAACAACCTACAAAAAATTTCTTTTTTCAATCAATATGTAAAAATTATGATTGAATGGTATTAACCAGAACACAAAACTGCCTTTCAAAGTGAATTCGATTAACCTACCTAAACACGGGTACATTTGGGAAGAGGTTTGTATGATTAAGCTTGTGTGAGTCAATTCACTTCAACGTAGCCTAAAGAATTAAGATTACTACTTCACTTAAGTATTATATTCACTGTCGTACAATAGATGAATCGAAATTGGAAATTTTGGGTACATGTTTTCCATATCAAATTTATTGAATTAAAAAAAAATTAGTGTCGAGACTTCATCTATCATGTCTACAGAACTTAAAGAGGCGTATTGCTGCTGAAAGTTGATGAGTTACTTGAATTTGTGTTATGAGGAACTTGGTAATCCATCTGCAGGTGTGTTCATGTGAGAAACATCTGGCCTGTCGTATATTTCTGCTCTGTAAGTTTAATTGAATCCCATTTGTTTTGGAACTTGAGGGTTCATTGGAATAAGTTCCTTCTTAACCCATTCTTAATGTGCTAGTTAATTCGATTGTTTTAACTGTTGTTTGATTTCTTGGTTTTGTGAGTTTTCATGAGATTTTCGGATATAATTAAAGTACTACTTTATACGTAACAGAAGAGAACACACAAATCAACTAATTAAAGAAATCATACAAGAAATGGATCAACCGACCTCTCTAGTATACCCAGAATAAGACGAGGGGAAACGTATTACAATAAACTGTCAAGGTCAGAAACTATACGGCTTAATCAAACCACTCAAAGAAAAAAAACCACCACATTAAATGTATATTATATAAACACACCTTCAAGTAATTTAGCAAGTATGTTAAACCCCAAATTGATGAAACTCAGTTGTTTTTATCCGCAATATACCATTTCAAATTCTAGAAACTCGATTGATAAATTTTTCAAATTGAATAATTTGAATTATCAATTTTTTGTAAATTAATATAAAAACAATATATACCACAACATTCCAACCGACAAATGTCGGCCTCTAATGAAAGAATTCGTTTACTAGAATACTGCTCCTGCACACAATATAGATAAATTTTATGATCTTTTAGGGCCTGTTAATCGCAGAAATATTTTCAATTTGAATCGAAATTCTAACAAAACTTATGACTCCCCATGGGATCCACACTAAGCTCCCCATTTAGAGCTATTTTCTTGAACAATCTAGAGAAATGGATAATGATAATAGGTTGGCATAAAAACATATTATTCTTGTAAATTTTAAAACCTCAAACAGACAAAGAACCTTGTCTTCACATTTTCGAATTAAAATGCAAGATAAACTCAAGACCTTCAATGTTAGTATTCTAGGCATCACCTACACTTAACTCAATAATTATCTCACCTACAACATATGAAGAAATAAATTATTTGCAGACCCATAAATTTCTATAGATTACTTTAATCGCATCACACTTAGTTATTTCAATTTCATATTCATATCACTTGATAAAAATAATATATACCCAATCATTCCAACAGATGCCTCTTATGAAAGAAATCTGATTTTCATGAATATAAAGAACAGAAAAACCTATAGAATTTTCATTTGGAATTATTTTTATATTCTTCGATTTTCCTCTCGATACATCCTCCAGTTTGGCATTAATAAAAATTTCGCTTACATTTCAGTTCATTTCATATACTTCACTTTCATCAAATTATTCAATTTTTGCTTCATTCTTGACCAACAAAAACGACAAATTCATTTAATTAGTTCTGATGGTATTAATAATATCTTTGTGCAAATTTTTACTGATCATGTTGCTAGTATCAGGAATTTAATAAGTTAATATTGTTTTTGTTTCATGAAGAAGTCTTTCGAATTCAGTTGATTGCCGTTTTTATAAATATTGATTTAATATATCAATATCGAAAAGAAATTGAATTAAATAAATAATTAGGAGCACTCAACTTGATATTGGCAATTGAACACTTATATTATCATTCAAGCTATTCAAATATTTCAGCTTTGGACATATTTTGAATTCGAATGAGTTATGGGACATACCAATTGACAATTGCAGCAAAACTTTAACCTGTTCTTCTAACCAATTCATAATTTTCGAGAGAATAAATCTTATGCATCCAGGTAATAAAGGAAAAAAGTTAGACTATTAAGAGATTATGGATATAACGCCGGTTTGTAGGAAAAACCTGCTAATTTGTGATGAGCAAACAAACTTAGGTCTATCTCCTATGATAAGTACCGTTATGCTCAAGTAAGATAAGATTTTTCAGAAAGATTCGAAGAGCTATGTGCCACTGCTGAATTATACAATAGAAATTGAGAATATTTAATGATCTCGTTTCATTTTGGGAAAAGAAGCTATTCAAGCAAATGTTTCGTCATTCGGAGGTTAACTAGAAAACAAGCATACCATTCAAATGCACTTTAGTTATTTGTCATGTGGACCTTCTCGACAAAAATTAAATTTTTGGAAACTCATCCAATTTACTGTACATTGATTAGTCTAATAAGCATGTGAAAATAAATCACTAAGAATCATTTTCAAATTGTATGATCAAACAACCAACAAAAATTTTCTTTTTTCAATCAACATTTAATAATTATGATTGAATGGTATATTTCATATACTTCACTTTCATCCAATTATCCAATTTTTGCCTCATTCTCGACCAACACAAAATCCAAATTCATTTTATCAGTTTTTTTCACTTATCCTGGTGATAGTATCTGAAATTTAATTTATCGGAAATTTTCTATTCCATTTCTCAGTATGCGAAAGATAAATGCTCTAAGGTTGAAGTTTATATTGTTTTGTTTTATAAAGAAGTCATTCGAATTTGGTTCATTACCGTTATTCATAGTTATTGATATAATATTTTCATCTATGAAGAAGTTATTAAATTAAATAAATAACTAAGAGCACTCAACTTGATATTTTGCAATTGAACACCTCTAGTATGATTCAAGTTATTCAAATACTTCAGCTTTGGATATATTTTGAATTCGAATGGGTTATGGGACATACCAATTGACATTTGCATCAAAACTTCATCTGGTTCTTCTAACCAATTCATATTTTTCGAGAGAATAAAACTAATGCATCCAGGTAATAAATGAAGGGAGTTAGACTATTAAGAGATTATGGAAATTACGTCCGCTTGTGGGAAAAACCTTCCAATTTGTAATGAACAAACAGACCTAGGTCTATCTCCTATGGTTAGGACAGTTTTGCTGAAGTGAAATCACATATTTCTTATTTTATCATGCTTTATCACATTACTCTTGATAATAGGCTGTCCACTTATAACTCGTCGAGTATTTTAATACATTTTTATGAAACCTATAAAAATGTTAAGCAAATATTCCATATTCATGTTTTATGAAATATATCTATTCATCGAAATATGTTGTCGACAATCGCGTGACACATCTAGAAATATATTCCTGGAGAAACAAATTTGAAAAAATTCTAGGTTTTTACTAAAACAGAACACTTATAGGATCACATATTTGTACATCTATTTGCTTATATACTTTATAATTCAAGGTGCATTGATCAGTTAATTATTCCACTCTTTGATGTGAGACTCTGTTGACTCAGAGATCACATTTTATTTCTTATGACATTATGTAATCCAGTAAGTCGAAGAAATACTTCAGTTAATTCAACCTTTATGAAATTTAAAATGAGTAATTAACTTCTCGAACAAAAACCTACCTAAAAATTCTTATCAATATCAGATTTTTCAGTCGACATGGATATCGAGCTGGAATTAATACTAATTACTTAAGTCAGTTTCATAGATCCATAAAAATAATTAACATTGTGAGTTAACGCAACCGGATTATTCAGATGATTAAGTTGCATTTTATCGAATATTCTGATAGTAACATGGGATTCAGAAGCGATAGGAAGATGAAGTTTTGCAAGAATGTCTGACATTTCCAGTTAATGGAAAAATAAGTCAACTGCGGATTGGAAGTTATATATCCAAAAAATTGAGATAATGGACTTAGTCTCCTTTCCGGAACACGTATGCGTATTTCATTGATATCAGTAGATCATTTCTTTAGCTCTAATATTGAAAATTAATTAGAAGTTAAAAAAATAATCAAAAGCCATGTCATAGAATCCTAGCTAAATTAAAGACCTGATGGGTTCATTAATTAATATACACTTGTTCTGAAATGATGTCAAGTTATTTCAATTCAGTCACTGATTTTTATGCACATATGTGAAGATTTTGAGTATGTTCTTGACAAACATTGTGGGTCATGGTGGATAGCCTTTTCAGATGGAAAAATAATCATAAGGTATTGATAAGATTCTCGGATTTGATTGACCTTTTTGAAATTTTTTGAAGAATGCGGCGCTGCTGCTTATGTCAAATAATGGTGGTGTCTTGTTTTTCGAATGGCTCACGCCGTTTATAATTTCTATTTCAGTAGGTTTTAGATTTCAAAATACCTGTCCAATATACATTTATCCCCAAATCCATCGTCAGCAGTTTGCGAGTTAATTAAGATATTTCCTGGAAATCTTAACATTTCTTAACCTACATCTGTAGAGCTTTGAAATTTTGCCTTTATTTTGTCTATATTTCGATACCAGTAATCACGTTGGAAATTTATCTCAATATTATACTGAGTATAAAAAATAATATAATTTTATAAATAGATTGAAAATGGAACAAATGTCATGCCTTCAAATGCAGTGCCCCTAAATTGTCCTGTTCGATGTAATGTATTTCAGATACCTTTCTCATGAATAATCTCATCATTACACTCAGAAATCCAAATTTTTGCAATTAATATTTTAACTAAAAATGATCAAACCAATTTCAGTTGTGTTTAACAAGTGGAATTAGGATCACAAACATAACATATAATAGAAAAATAATTCAGTCTCCCATCCTACAAATTACATCAATGAATTAGAAAAGTATTTTTCGAGAAATTTTTTCGATCATTTCTTCTTTTTTTTCGGAGTATACCGCTTTTCAAGAGCTATATTTTGAGCAGGTGATATCATAATTGGATGAGTAATCGGGAAAAATACAAAATATGGGGTTACTATTCCGGAAATCCAAGTATTGGAAATTTCAGTATTTGCAAAATTGACAGACCAATGAAAATAATTCAGACTGTAAGAATATCTTTCAAGATGCATTTTGATCTTTGTTTCATTTTTACCGTTAAATAATTGTAGGAGCATAAGCATGGAACGTTTTCCTCGGAACCTTCAATGTGGCTTCCTCTATGAATTTTTCATTATAAGTCATGCGAAATCTATGTGTACTGATAATGAAATGTTTTGTCATTTAGCTTCTTCACCAATTTTTGGTATTACATTTTCATTTTAAATATTTGATTCATTATATGTTTCCACAAGAATATTCATAATCATCACCTTTCTTTCCACACTAACTAACTACTGATGTTCTTTACTTTTGCGATATTCCCATTTCAATATTTTCCTCAGCTTTATTATTCAAATTTCTGTTTATTGAGTCAGTTTTCCACTAATTATATTTCTCGGTCACACTTTCTTTCTCAAATCCTCCATAATTCGTTTTTTCTTAGATTTTGATTTGAATTTCTGATAATAACCGTTTACAATTTAAGTATGTTATAAAATTCAAATTATTCATCTAATCATAAAAATTGTTGAAAATCGTTCGTTAGAATCTGCTGCTTTATCTGAAGAAACTTTGAACACTTTCTTTTTCTGAGAAAACAGGAAAGTTGTCTGTCATGTCTGAATTATGGTCATATTATTGGTGGCTTACGTTGACGCCTATATCTGTTGGACCATTAGGTCAGTAGCATCCCTGTGGTTTATGAGCAGACTGCCGTCTGCTCTGAAAGTTCAGTCTTGATCTGTTTTCCCAAGAATAAAGTTGTGTTTTTCGTGGGTCATTATTTGTGATTTTTTAGTCTTCTGGACTTAGTTTGTAAGTATATGTTTTCAATTACATTTAAATTTTTTTTTCATTCATGTATCTGATTCCTACTTTCCTTTCGAAAATATTTTTTAAAAATTCTGAATTTTTTTTATACATAATCCTTATTTAATTTCAAATCTTTCAACTTTTGATATGTGATCAACATTTCTCTCAAATACTTTCAATATCAACCATCCTCATAATATTATTTTCATTAGAAGAAGAATAAATGCGATTTATCTTCAACACTATAAAATTAACAGAACGCTCAAGAGATTCCACCAAACAATTCGCCAAACAAATCGAACAAGAACTGGAACAATCGAACTATCTGGAACATTCGTAATGAAGAGAGCTCACTTCAGGATTCATTAAAATCTACCTCAACGTTTTGAGTTTCTTCTAATTGAATACGAAAGAATGCGAGTTTCCGAAATGAAGTAATGAACAACAAAGGCACTTTCTAGGACAAAGAAATTTTCATTACAATCTCGAGCAGACGCCTATTCTACAAATTACATCAATGAATATTAAATGAGTATTATCAAGAAATCTTTGGGCCATTTCTTTTTTCTAGGAATAAAGAGCATTTGGAGAGTATTTTTTACCGCCGAATTTCGAATTTGCCAATTGATAACAGACTTGATGGATAATTCGCTAGTATGAGTCTTTCTAATGAGAAATAACAAGTTGTCAAAAACTTCTTCTTCCAGTACGAAAAAATTTTAAACGTAAAGTGGGTCAACAACACGATGTTATTTGGCTGGCTGATTTGGGTCAATTAGATCCTTACTGTTATGAAAATAATAAATTCAAGTTCATTCTTGTCGTAAATCATAATGTAAGAAAAGCAGCTATTGTGGGACGCTATGTAAGGACTCTGAAAGGGAAATTATTCTACTATTTTAGACTTTACGTTACGTTCAGATGGATTAAAATTCTTCCTGATATTGTTATTGAGTTTAATCATACCAAACCTCGAATTATTCGATTCAGACCATGTGGAGTTGATGAAATGAACGGATAATTTATTTTGAGTTTTGCGTTCACGAAACCTTAACCTTTAAGACCTGACGAATTTAAAGTTAGCGATTGTAGTACTGAGTAGTGCCAAACATAATTTCTAGGAGGGCAATTCTCCTAATTTTACTGAAGAATTATTTAAAATAGTTGAAGTTCTAATTACGAATCCATCTATTACAAGATTGTCAAGGTCATCCAGTTAGAAGTGATTTCTATGAGCAGAAAATACTTTGGATTGTGAGGAAACAAGGTGATATGTTATTCATGGAGTAGCTCGGCTTCGATGAACTGCATAATTTCTTCATAAATGTTTCCGATAAGCTGAAATCACTCACGCCTGCGGGATAAACTAATTCATCCAATTTTCATATTCTCAGGCTAATGATGCCGACAACTCATTAACGATGATGATAATTTAATGACATAGTACTTCAGAAAATTAGTTTTCGAATAATATTGAAACAGCATAACTCAAGGTTCCGCTCACTCTAACTGCAATAGTGACGAAGGTTCAGTACTTCAAATAATTGAAGATGTTTCAAGCAAAGGGGATGAGGCTGCAATGGGACTTGTCTCCTCATTGTAATTGAACATATATACAAGTGTTAATAATACATACCTTGTGGAATGCGGCATAAGTCCAGCCACCAACTTCATTCTTGCTGTGATAATAACAAGCAAGAAGGACTTCTCCTGCATGATAGAATAGAAGTCCGAAAAGGAACAGTGGATCCAGTTGGGGAATGGAGAGATGGAGCATCATAGAATTGTAAATATCCTAGTAACTTTGACGTATGACCATATTATCTCTTTCGAAGATGTAACACTAACTCATAATCATCAATTTTTAACTTTAACTAATACTGAAACTGTTCATTTAATCAATTTAAATTCTACTATTTTTGAAGATAGACTTAATGTGTTATTTATTAATTTCAAGCCTTATTATGATAATATTTTACTGTGAACAAAATAGATTTAAAATAGAAGTCTCAACGAGTCGATATGTTCATTATGTACACGATATCATAATTTGGAAAATATTTGCATGATGAAATGTTTTTATCTTCTAAGAATTAAAATTGTGACTAATCTTGAACAAATTTCACTGTATGATTCTTATGACACTAAGAATAATTTCCATAATTTTTTTGATAAATAAAATATTATGCGAATATTTATGTTTTCAATTACGTATTTTCTTTAGATATAAGGATTCAGATTTTTCTACATAGGAAATACTTTTCAGAAATTTAATTATGATTTTATTATTACCCATAACCATATATCCATCCATTTTAATCTAAATTTTTACAAGAATAATATTTTCATAATCATCTTCATCAATACTACTGTGACTCCAAGGTAGAATTTTGAAGTAATTTTCAAATTGAAGACGTTTGCCTTCACTGCTACGTAACTTAAGATATTATGAAAATATTTCACTGAGACTAAAATGGATAAATGTCCGTGTATACTGCATGATTATACATTTCTATATCCTAGAATATCTACCTTTGAATGAATTAGTTCGAAAATTCAGGTAATACTTCAGTTTAGTACCAGAGAATTTTCGCGATATAGGTTGATATAATAAAAATTCAGGGTTTCAACATTTCCAATGAATTTATAATCCAAGAAGTTGCAATGAAAACCCCAGGAAACTATAACATTACATATTCAAACGACCTAATCCATTTTCTCTTGTAAGAAGGAATAAGAGTAAGGTGGGTTTATTCAGTTAAATTCAACACAAGGTCATTTGATTGATTCAGATATCATTTCTGTTCGGGGTCATCAAAATATAATATCTTTGAAGATATATTGGGATGTAAGAAAACACGTATAATTTATATATAGAAAACATGTTGGTCATCTTAGTTATCACATTCTAAGGAACTTATATATAATTACCATACGGCTGGTGGGCACTCTGTCAGCTGCATAAATAATTGTATCGAATTTCATGATCAAATTTCAAATCATAATGCTCAATGAAGTCCAGGTGAAAGGATGATTTTCTTGAACGAACATATTCATAACATAAAATTACAACAGTATCTCTGTAATTATTAAGCCAAAAATCTGATGTTTAGAAAATTCCAGAAAATTAGATTGAATAATCCGTCAATTCAGCGATGTAATGATACGAAGAGCTATTCTGATGATTTCTGGGATTCAGGAGTATTCAACAAATAATTCAGATTCCATTATTTGAAATGTACAACAAATATAAGATATCAGTTGTTTTTCATGAAAGAAGAATTATTCAAATAACATAAGACTTTTATTCCGAATGGGTTATGGGACATACCAGTTGACAATTGCAACAAAACTTCAACTGGTCCTTCTAACCAATTCATATTTTTCGAGAGAATAAAACTAATGCATCCAGGTAATAAATGAAGGGAGTTAGACTATTAAGAGATTATGGAAATTACGTCCGCTTGTATGAAAAACCTTCCAATTTGTAATAAGCAAACAGACCTAGGTCTCTCTCCTATGGTTAGGACAGTTATGCTGAAGTAAAATCACATATTTCTTATTTTATCTTGCTTTATTACATTACTCTTGATAATCGGCTGTCCAATTATAACTCGTCGAGTATTTCAGTATATTTTTATGAAACCTATAAAAATGTTAAGCAAATATTCCATATTCATTTTTTATGAAATATATCTATTCATCGAAATATGTTGTCGACAATCGCGTGACACATCTTGAAATATATTCCTGGAGAAATAAATTTGAAAAAAAATCTAGGGTTTTTACTAAAACAGAACCCTTATAGGATCACATATTTGTACATCTATTTGCTTATATACTTTATAATTCAAGGTGCATTGATCAGTTAATTATTCCACTCTTTGATGTGAGACTCTGTTGACTCAGAGATCACTTTTTAATTAGCTTATGTCGCAGAAGATGAGCGTGGATTTTGTAAGTATTTCTTATGACATTATGTAATCCAGTAAGTCGAAGAAATACTTAAGTTAATTAAAACTTTATGAAATTTAAAATGAGTAATTAACTTCTCGAACAAATAACTACCTTAAAATTCTTATCTATATCAGATTTTTCAGTCGACATGTATATCGAGCTGGAATTAATACTAATTACCTAAGTCTGCAGTTTCATAGATACATAAAAATGATTAACATTGTGAGTCAACGCAACCGGATTATTTAGATGATTAAGTTGCATTTTATCGAATATTCTGATAGTACCATGGGATTCAGAAGCGATAGATGAAGTTTTGCAAGAATGTCTTACATTTCCAGTTAATGGAAAAATAAGTCAACTGCGGATTCGAAGTTATATATCCAAAAAATTGTGATAATGGACTTAGTCTCCTTTCCGGAACACGTATGCGTATTGCATTGATATCAGTAGATCATTTCTGTAGCTCTAATGTTAAAAATTAATTAGAAGTTGAAAAAATAATCAAAAGCCATGTCATAGATTACTAGCTAAAGTAAAGACCTGATGGGTTCATTAATTAATATACTCTTGTTCTGAAATGATGTCAAGTTATTTCAATTCAGTCACTGATTTTTATGCTCATATATGAAGCTTTTGAGTATGTTCTTCACAAACATGGTGGGTCATGGTGGATAGCCTTTTCAGATGGAAAAATAATCATAAAGTATTGATAAGATTCTCGGATTAGATTTACCTTTTTGAAATTTTTTGAAGAATGCGGCGCTGCTGCTTATGTCAAATAATGGTGGTGTCTTGTTTTTCGAAAGGCTCACCCCGTATATAATTTCTATTTCAGTGTGTTTTTGATTTCAAAATATTTGTCCAATATACATTTATCCCTAAATCCATCGTCAGCAATTTGCGAGTTAATTAAGATATTTCCTGGAAATCTTAATATTTCTTAACCTACATCTGTAGAGCTTTGAATTTTTGATACCAAAAATCACATTGGAAATTTTTCTCAATATTATACTGAGTATAAAAATAATAAAATTCTCTAAATAGAATAAATGGAACAAATGTCATTCCTTTCAAATGCAATGCCCTAAATTTTCCTGTTCGATGAAATGTATTTCAGATACCTTTCTCATGAATAATTTCATCATTATACTCAGAAATCCAAATTTTTGCAATTAATATTTTAACTAAAATGATCAAACCAATTTCGGTTGTGTTTAACAAGTGGAATTAGGATCACAAACATAACATATAATGGGAAAGAATAATTCAGTCTCCCATTCTACAAATTACATCAATGAATTAAAAAAGTATTTTCTCGAGAAATTTTTTCGATCATTTCTTCTTTATTTTCGGACTATACCGCTTTTCAAGAGCTATATTTTGAGCAGGTGATATCATAATTGGATGAGTAATCGGGAAAAATCCAAAATATGGGGTTACTATTCCGGAACTCCAAGTATTGGTCAAATTTCAGTATTTGCAAAATTGACAGACCAATGAAAATAATTCAGACTGTAAGAATATATTTCAAGATGCATTTTAATCTTTGTTTCATTCTTACCGTTAAATAATTGTAGGAGAATAAGCATGGAACGTTTTGCTCGGAACCTTCAATGTGGCTTCCTTTATGGATTTTTTATTATAAGTCATGCGAAATCTATGTGTACTGATAATGAAATATTTTGTCATTTCGGTTCTTCACCAATTTTTTGGTATTACATTTTCATTTTTTAAATATTTGATTCAATATAGGTTTTCACAAGAATATTCATAATCATCACCTTTCCTTCCACACTAACTAACTACTAATCATCTTTAATTTTGCGATATTCCCATTTCAATATTTTTCCTCAGCTTTATCATTTAAATTTCTGTTTATTGAGTCAGTTTTCCACTAATTATATTTCTCGGTCACACTTTCTTCCTCAAATCCTCCATAATTCGTTTTTTCTTAGATTTTGATTTGAATTTCTGATAATAACCGTTTACAATTTAAGTATGTTATAGAATTCAAATCATTCATCTAATCATAAAAATTGTTGAAAATCGTTCGTTAGAATCTGCTGCTTTGTCTAAAGAAACTTTGAACACTTTCTCTTTTCTGAGTAAACAGGAATGTTGTCATGTCTAAATTATGGTCATATTATTGGTGGCTTACGTTGAAGCCTATATCTGTTGGACCATTAGGCAGTAGCATCCCTGTGGTTTATGATTTGATGCGACTGCCGTCTGCTCTGAAAGTTCAGTCTTGATCTGTTTTCCCAAGAATAAGGTTGTGTTTTTCGTGAGTTATTATTTGTGATTTTTCATTCTTCTGGACTCAGTTTGTAAGTATGTTTTCAATTACATTTAAGTTTTTTTTCATTCATATATCTGATCCCTACTTTCCTTTCGAAAATATTTTTTAAAGATTCTGAATTTTTTTATTCACAATCCTTATTCAATTTCAAATCCTTCAACTTTTGACATGTGATCAACATTTCTCTCAAATTCTTTCAATATCAACCATCCTCAAAATATTATTTTCATTATTTGTGAAAATTTCTCATATTTCTTCAATTGTAATTTCTGTGAAGTAGTCTTCGCCGTGATTGGTTGTGCCCTTTGTTCTATTTATTTCAATCGAATTATCTCTTTCATATATTCCATTCGAATGTTTTCAACCTTTGTTTCTTTTGTAAATCTGATTCATTTTTTACTATTATCATATCTCCTTCTGTATTGAAGGCAGTTTTGCCATTAACTACGATGTCTTTTTCAATTTTTTAATTTTTCAATTCCTTCAAGAATGCTGTTTTCATTTATGTTCACATATTAATGAAATTATATCATGGCAACAATTCGAACCTAACCCATTCGATATTGGTAATGTTGTATTCAATATAAAAGATATTTTAGAATTTTATGAATTTCAGTAGATCTGAAACATTTTCAAATAATTGTAGAAAATATATTGAATCCTAACAAATTCTTGGAAAGGACTATTTTTATCCTAGAAACTCGAAAATGTTTTCAGGCAATAATTTACGCGTCGTCTCATCAGCCCCTTATATAATGTATTATATTTGTTATATAAATATTTTTACCTCTATTTATTGAGGATGATGCATTGTTGCTTAGTTCCATTACACTTCCTAGCACTATTCATTGCTGTGACCCAATTTCAAATTTTTTTCCACCCTATTCTACTTTTATAAGGTTTTGTATTATTCAAATACTCGCAGATGCACTAATTCTCTAGTAGTACATCACACTGTTCTAGTAGAGCAGCTATACCTCCTTTTCCTTGAAATGTCAATGGACTCATTCCCTAGAAGTACTTCATACACTTCTAATTGTCCAGATATACTCCTTTTCCTTCGAAATGTCAATTTAATTCAATTGAAAATTTCTAATTATTTCATTTCAGTTTCGAATATCTTGATAAACTTACTACTGAAATCTGTTATTTGAACCTAATTCTCTAACAAGATACTATTTTATATTTCAGCATCAAAATGGGAATTGACTTTCCTCATAACTGTGTTCATGCCAAAACTGAAAGTAAAATGGCTCGATGGATCTTAGAAAGAGGATACTGCTAAAACTGTTTAAGAAGAAAATGGAATTATCATCAAAAGACACAGACCATCTAGACGATCGATCCCAGTAAACAAAGAAATAGAACAAGAAAAAACTCCAGATCACTCCATCAAGAGAAAGCCAACATTTGCAAAAACTGACAACATGGGAATAAATTCCATAAATCAGTATGAACAGGAGACAATGAAAACTTCACCAAACCTATTTGAATCAGATATAAAAAACTGGAAAGAGTTTTCAGAAAGATTCGAAAAGCTTTGTGCCACTGCTGAATTATACAATAGAATTTGAGAACATTCAATGATCTGGTTTCAACATGGAATAGAATAGAAAACAACAAATTTGAACCATCTCGACAACATTCAAAATTTCAGAAATTCATTCAATTTATTGTACATTAATTATTTTTATTTATTTATTTTATTTATTTAAATAAATCACTTAGAACCATTTTTGAATTGTATGATCAAACAACCTACAAAAAATTTCTTTTTTCAATCAATATGTGAAAATTATGATTGAATGGTATTAACCAGAACACAAAACTGCCTTTCAAAGTGAATTCGATTAACCTACCTAAACACGGCTACATTTGGGAAGAGGTTTGTATGATTAAGCTTGTGTGAGTCAATTTACTTCAACGTAGCCTAGAGAATTAAGATTACTACTTCACTTAAGTATTATAGTCACTGTCGTACAATAGATGAATCGAAATTGGAAATTTTGGGTACATGTTTTCCATATCAAATTAATTGAATTAAAAAAAAATTTAGTGTCGAGACTTCATCTATCATGTCTACAGAACTTAAAGAGGCGTATTGCTGCTGAAAGTTGATGAGTTACTTGAATTTGTGTTATGAGGAACTTGGTAATCCACCTGCAGGTGTGTTCGTGTGAGAAACATCTGGCCTGTCGTGGATTTCTGCTCTGTAAGTTTAATTGAATCCCATTTGTTTTGGAACTTGAGGGTTCATACGAATAAGTTCCTTCTTAGCTCATTCCTAATGTGCTAAATAATTCGATTGTTTTAACTGTTGTTTGATTTCTTGGTTTTGTGAGTTTTCATGAGATTTTCGGATATAATTAAAGTACTACTTTATACGTAACAGAAGAGAACACACAAATCAACAAATTAAAGAAATCATACAAGAAATGGATCAACCGTCTTATCTAGTACACCCAGAATAAGACGAGGGGAAACCTATTACAATAAACCGTCAAGGTCAGAAACTATACGGCTTAATCAAACCACTCAAAGAAAAAAAACCACCACATTAAATGTATATTATATAAACACACCTTCAAGTAATTTAGCAAGTATGTTAGACCCCAAATTGATGAAACTCAGTTGTTTTTATTCGCAATATACCATTTCAAATTCTAGAAACTCGATTGATAAATTTCTCAAATTGAATAATTTGAATTATTAATTTTTTGTAAATTAATATAATAACAATATATACCACAACATTCCAACCGACAAATGTCGGCCTCTAATGAAAGAATTCGTTTACTAGAATACTGCTCCTGCACACAATATAGATAAATTTTATGATCTTTTAGGGGCCTGTTCATCGCAGAAATATTTTCAATTTGAATCGAAATTCGAACAAAACTTATGACTCCCCATGGGATTCACACTAAGCTCCCCATTTACAGCTATATTCTTGAACAATCTAGAGAAATGGATAATGATAATAGGTTGGCATAAAAACATATTATTCTTGTAGGTTTTAAAACCTCGAACAGACAAAGAACCTTGTCCTCACATTTCCGAAATAAAATGCATGATAAACTCAAGACCTTCACTGTTAGTATTCTAGGCATCACCTCCACTTAACTCAATAATTATCTCACCTACAACATATGAAGAAATAAATTATTTGCAGACCCATAAATTTCTATAGATTACTTTTATCGCATCACACTTAATTATTTCAATTTCATATTCATATCACTTGATAAAAATAATATATACCCAATCATTCCAACAGATGCCTCTTATGAAAGAAATCCGATTCTCATGAATATAATGAACAGAAAAACCTATGGAATTTTCATTTGGAATTATTTTTATATTCTTCGATTTTCCTCTGGATACATCCTCCAGTTTGGCATATGTAAAAATTTCGCTTTCATTTCAGTTCAATTCATATACTTCACTTCCATCAAATTATTCAATTTTTGCTTCATTCTTGACCAACAAAAAGACAAACTCATTTAATTAGTTCTGATGGTATTAATATTATCTTTGTGCAAATTTTTACTGATCATGTTGCTAGTATCAGGAATTTAATAAGTTAATGTTGTTTTTGTTTCATAAAGAAGTCTTTCGAATTCAGTTGATTGCCGTTTTTATGAATATTGATTTAATATATCAATATCGAAAAGATATTGACTTAAATAAATAATTAGGAGCACTCAACTTGATATTGGCAATTGAACACTTCTATTATCATTCAAGCTATTCAAATACTTCAGCTTTGGACATATTTTGAATTCGAATGAGTTATGGGACATACCAATTGACAATTGCAACAAAACTTTTACCTGTTCCTCTAACCAATTCATAATTTTCGAGAGAATAAAACTTATGCATCCAGGTAATAAAGGAAAAAAGTTAGACTATTAAGAGATTATGGATATAACGCCGGCTTGTAGGAAAAACCTGCTAATTTGTGATGAGCAAACAAACTTAGGTCTATCTCCTATGGTAAGTACCGTTATGCTCAAGTAACATAAGATTTTTCAGAAAGATTCGAAGAGCTATGTGCCACTGCTGAATTATACAATAGAAATTGAGAATATTTAATGATCTCGTTTCATTTTGGGAAAAGAAGCTATTCAAGCAAATGTTTCGTCATTCGGAGGTTAACTAGAAAACGAGCATACCATTCAAATGCACTTTAGTTATTTGTTATGTGGACTTTCTCGACAAAAATTAAATTTTTGGAAACTCATCCAATTTATTGTACATTGATTAATCTAATAAGCATATGAAAATAAATCACTAAGAATCATTTTAAATTGTATGATCAAACAACCAACAAAATTTTTTTTTCAATCAACATTTAATAATTATGATTGAATGGTATTTACCAGAACACAACAAAACCTATAGATTATTTTTATCGCATCAATAATTAAATTAATTATTTCAATTTTAAATTTATCTCACTCGATAGAATGAAATATATACCCAATCATTTCAACAGATGAATGTCTGCCTCTAATGAAAGAATTCTGATTCTCATAAATTTAATGGTCAAAAAACCTATAGAACTTTCTTTTGGGATGATTTTTATATTCTTCAATTTTCTTCTCGATACATCCTCATGTTTGGCTTATATAAAAAATGGCTTAAGAATTATGGATCTTTTGAAAAATATTTGGAATTGGGTATATACCCTCAAATCAAAATTATATATGAAAATAATAATAATAATATTGTTTATTTTCTTATACAATTTTGTGTGTACATGAGTTGTGTTGAGATATTTGGAAAGCAAGCAGTACTATGTATTTTCACTATAAGCAAAAACAAAATGTTCTTCTGACACATTTCAGACAGGTGATTCAAATACGAAAATTTGATCACTTCTATTTTCAGGATAATCCTTCAATAGTTTATTTCAACTCGTACTATATCACATGGTTTCTGATTGATTCATAACTTACTTCTTACTATATAAACTTCTTCAGTCGTTACATATCTTGGAACACATTGTCCCCTGAAAATCAGGAGGTTTCGATCACAAATAAATGTATTTGATTGGTGAAGACTACCAATTAATTATATTTCAATTTTCTCCTTCACTTATGGTTTAAGACATTGCTTCACTGAGAAATACATATTTTGGCTTATGGGTTAGTCAACTGATTTCAATTAAATACGCCTACTTATTCCGAAGAAAATGCGGCTCGGTACACTAAGGACATATTTTTGAGATGTTACTTCAAATCTACAGTTTTAGTATTTTTCTATGCAACAACGAACTCATAAAATGAATTTAATTATAGGATAATAAAACTACACACTTGCTTTATTTTCAGTTCAATAAATCTTAAAATAACTTAGGTCATTCTTTGTTTTATTTGAACAAATAAAGACATTAAAAGTTAATGTCTTATCTCGTATTTCTCTGAGCCTTTAACTTATGGTTTCAGATTGCTAAGAAACTAAATTTTCTTTGTTGAATTATTTTGCCTACTTAATGAATCCAAACTAATCTTTTCCGACCTGAGCTAACCAAAAAGTTATTTGTGGTTAACGACCACGAATATCATAAATAAGGTATAATTTAGTTTTTTTTTTTGAATTGTGAAGGCCGTTACTTGATGTAGATCCATGATATAAATGAGAAAAAAAACACAAGGTTTAACTTTGATCTACACTTTATTTGAAACAGTTCGACGACGACTAAAGTGTAGATTAAAGTTAAACCTTGTGTTTTTTCATCTCATTTATATAATTTAGTTACAAAATATACCTGAAATTGTAATATAAACAGACAGGCGAAGAAAGAGGTGATATTTCAAGGGTTTTTACTACTTTGAAACCCTAAATATGACTACAAGTTTGTTTCTCCGTGAATATAGGTTCACACGTGAATTATGATTCTTGAAACCACCTTTTTCAGAATAGATATATTTCATAAAATAATAAATATGGAATATTCTTCCAATTCTTGTTGAAACATAATAAATAAATGATAAATTGAAACACTTGGCAAAGGTTACACAAATATATATTTCGAGACATCAGCCCATTATTAAAAGCAGTGAATGGTGAAAAATAACCATGGTGGTTTTACTCGAATATAACGGCATTTACAACATAAAAATTAGCTGGTTTTTCCTACTAGCCAGCTTGATTTCAATAATCTCTAAAATGGCCAACTTCCTCCTTTCATTACCTGGATGTAGGTCCGATTCCCCCGAAATCTTTATCAATACAACAATCAAAGAAACCAGTAGAATTCATGCTGAGACATCAATTAGAAGGACTTACGACTCATTCGCATCCAGAATATACAGAAAATCAACTTTATTCATAACGGAAGTTCTGAAAGCCGAAATATCAAATTGCGAGCTATCAATTCATTTGTTCACAGATTACACTATTTTTCTTTTTTATCAGTTGATTTCGAGAATAAAATTCAAATATTGAAATTAATTGCTAAGAGTAACGACTATGTACTGAATTCAATTGACACCATATCAGAATGAAAAACATAAGCTTTTAGCGCAGAGCCTTCATTATTTGCATACTGATATATGTAATTGATTGCACAACAATAATATTAATTCCATCAATACTTATTAAAATAATTTGGGTTCAGGATTTGTTAATAATAACGATGAAATGAAACTGTGGGATGAAAGCGTTGTTTCAAAAATACACTGAAGTGAATGCGAGATTTTCTATACAGTTCAAATCGGATAATGTTTCCAAACGAGAAACAAGAATATTAAAAAACCAATATTCATATCGAAAATTCTACTTGTTTCTCTAACAATTGTTTAGATAAGAATCATACCACAGATGCCGTGGAAACTGAACATATATCGAAGTAATGAAGCAAAAAAGGTTTATTCTATAGATCATGGAAACCATGTCCGCTTAAAGGAAAAACCAACCAAATTGTAATGAGCAGACTTCTGTCTATCTCATGTTGTAAATACCGTTATATTAGAGTAGTAGAAATGATTTCGTCTTTATGTATGAATATAATTTTGTTAAAACTTTGCTAAGAGTTTTGATTAATCATTTATTGACTATGGTTCACCAAGTGAGAATTATATATATTCAAAACAACTAATGTCATAAAAAGTTTCTCAACACCTTAGTATTATAGTAAATAAATGTCAGTAGAGGTTTTAAATTCAGTAGGATTGACAGCATGCTTTCCCGTTAATATTTCAACATAAAATCCATACAGACATTTCCCCAATATGGAAGAGGCCATCAAAAATGCTATTTTTTTTTGAATTTGGGAGGCTTTTACTTGGTAAAATTCCATTATCAATAATATAAAACAAGTACTGTGTTAAGGAATTTTACTTAATAATTGCGATTCGTAACGCGTTCCACTACACCGTAGCTTCTTCAGAAGAATGAATGCAAAGTAAATATAAATTTAAATGTTCTTGACTAATTAAAAGCTTATTGGGTTGCTTTTCATTAAGTGGTTATTTATGACAGGTATATCCAATAAAATTAAGGAATAGATTGCTCCCCGAAGAGATTCAATAGAAGTGAAGGGCTTAAATCGACTTGTTCATTGATGAGTCTACCTGAGTGTTTGTATTTATTGATTTCTGAAGTTTCCCAAAGATCTACCTTCCAATATTTATTAGCTGTATGCAAAATTTCAAACTGTGGGTTGAAAGAGAGATTATTTTCTAAGAGATGATTCGAGTAATTCGAATCTGATTTTCTATTTGAAAAACTGCGTTGATGTTCCGATATTCTAATATTAAAATTTCTATGTGTTCTACCAATGTAGAAATTATGACAGTCATTGCAATTCAATCTATAAACACCTGATTTATTGTTTTTACCTGGTTTGGTTTTATTATTTTCTATATATTTGCCTAAATTATTATTAGTTTTGAAAGCTATGTTGAAATTATTGCTGCTCAAGAATGATTTCAGTTTCTCACTTGTAATTCAACACCTCAACGTAGGTTGAGGTGTTGAATTTTGTTTCAATTTATCGACAGGGTAAACTTCATTCAATGCGATTCTTCTTTGTTTTTATTTAAAATATTATTTATCAGTTTGGGATTGTAACCATTATTTTTGGCTATTTGTTTGATCAAATTTAATTCTTTGTTGAAATTTTCTGGTGATAACGGGATGTTAATCAATCTATGAATAAAACTATTGAATGATGACATTTTATGTTGATATGGATGACACGACGAGTTGCGTATTATAATATCTGTATAATACGGCTTATGGCAAATTGCGGAAACATGTTTTCCATTTTCATTCGAAATTGTTACGTCTGAGAAATTTATCGAATTATTGCTTTCTATTTCGTTTGTGAATCCAATTTTGGATATAATGAATTTATATGATTTTCGAAAATTTTAACTGTCTATCTGTTTCTGTGAAGCAAATAATGATATCATCTACATAGCGATACCAGTATAAACAATATTTACTGAGTGGATGATTATGAATTGATTTCTCTATGTTATTCATGAATATTCATGAATATACTATTGAAGACGGCTTGATTATGGGCAATTCTTTGTTAGCAGAAATGTTCACGAATAACTTAGAGAAATTAATTCATAACCATCCACTCAGTAAATATTTTTTATACACGTATCGCTATGTAGACGAACTCATTATTTGCTTCAGAGGAACAGATAGACAGTTAAAATTTTTGAAAATCATATAAATTCATTACATCCAAAAATTGTATTCACAACCGAAATGGAAAGCAATAATTCGAAAAATTTCTTAGACGTAACAATTTCGAATGAAAATGGAAAATATGTTTTCGCAATTTTACCATAAGCCGTCACATACAGATATTATAATACATTACTCATCGCGTCATCCATATCAACATAAAATGACACCATTCAATAGTTTTATTCATAGATTGATTAACATCCCGTTATCACCATAACATTTCAACAAAGAATTAAATTTGATTAAACAAATAGCCAAAATAATGAATACAATCCCAAACTAATAAATAATATTTTAAATAAAAACAAAATGAATCGCATTGAATGAAGTTTACCCTGTCGATAAATTGAAACAAAAATTCAACACCTTAACCTACGTTGGCATTATAAGTGAAAACTGAAATCATTCTTGAGTAGAAATAATTTCAACATAGCTTTCAAACTAATAATAATTTAGGCAAATATATAGAAAATAATAAAACCAAACCAGGTAAAACAATAAATCAGGTGTTTTAGATTGAATTGCAATGACTGTGATAATTTCTACATAGGTAGAACACATAGAAATTTTAATATTAGAATATCGGAACATAAACGCAGTTTTTCAAATAAAAAATCAGATTCAAATTACGCGAATCATCTCTCAGAAAATAACCACGCTTTCGACCCACAGTTTGAAATTTTGCATACAGATAATAAATATTGGAAGGTAGATCTTTGGGAAACTTTAGAAATCAATAAATACAAACACTCAGGTAGACTCATCAATGAACAAGTCGATTTAAGCCATTCACCTCTATTGAATCTCTTCGGGGAGTAATCTATTCCTTAATTTTATTGGATGTACCTGTCATAAATAACCAATAAAGAAAAAGCAACCAATTAAGCTTTTAATTAGTCAAGAACATTATTATTTATATTTTCTGTATATTCAATCGTCTGATGAAGCTACGGTGTAGTGAAACGCGTTACGAATCGTAATTATTAAGTGAAATTCCTTAAAACACAGTACTTGTTTTATTATTAAAATGCTATATATAAACTTGAATTAATAAACCCAGTTTGATTTCGAAATTTTCTCTCCTATAAAATTTGAATATATCTCTCAGAAAAAATTTAAGACTGTTAATGAAAATATTCATAAAGGAAACAAATCAATCCTTCATATGCTTTCTTGTGGAAGTTAATGAAATTCATACTGGTAGATTTCTTTTTGAAATTTTGTTAGTTGGTTATCAAAGCACAAACGCAATTTCGACGAGCAAAAATCAGTATTGCACGATGCAAGTTTTTCACCGGAAGAAGACTGTACTTTTGATGAAAATTTTTATTAAGCTCATGATGAATATCATAGTTTTTAACTTTACCTATGGAAACCATTGAGAATCGATGAATATAAATATTCCGGAAACTATATTAAAAGAAGATTACTTAAATTCGTCACAACTTCTAAATATTTTCAGTTCTTGAAGGTATCTTGATTTTCCTCCTATTGAGCTAACTTCCTGTTTTTGCGATTGTAATATACATTGTGTTTATTACGGAAATATTCAAGGAGATTAAGCTTAAGAGATTTCATGAAAAAAGTTCATAAACATAGGTCTATAAATACTTAGTTACCGATTTACAGAGTGTTAAATTTAAATAGGAAGATAAATTTAAAATTGAATATTCCATAAACCGCTTTAGATATTGAGATATTGAGATGAAATTTTGGGGATGTTGAAAACTTTCAATATGGGGCAATATTTTGGGCTGCACAGTGGCGACTGTATGGGCACAACGTGGACTTTCCTCAAAGAGAGAACTAGGACGCTATTGAACTGATCTGATTGGCATTTCCTTATACGATGCTCAGTTTTGAGTAAAAAAATGCTGAAAACTTTTCTAGGAATCCTTGCGATTTCATTGATAATACCTGTTCTTTGATTAGTCATAGATGTGTTTGAAAATTAATAAAGTCAGCATCATTTGAGTGTTTCTGTTTTTCTATAATTTTGAATCTATTGAATTTGAATTTCAAATTGGCTATTATGAATTGTTATACGAATGCAGAGATGACCGACAAGCACCTCAATTATGGACGTGCTGACGAAAATGCATTAGAAGCTCGACGGTTGTACATTGAAAGATTTCAAAACCGATTTGCTCCCAAAAGAAGAATTTTTGAAGGAATTCATCGACGCTATATGAAAAAGGTACATTAGGACGATATAGAGGAGCGAGAAAGCCAAGGAAAGTAAGAACATTAGAGCTCGACATCGAGGTTCCTGAAATAATTGTTGACGCTTTAGGAGTCAGCAATGGGACAGTTTGGCAAAGGTTTCATGGAAATTTGGTGTGTTCATTCCATTCACAACACATACGATCACTTATTCTTATCGATTTTCCTGCCAGTATTGCGAATTGTCAATGGCCTTAGCGTAAGTTCATTCAACTTCCTCAATTTCTTATGCGGATTCTGTTCACAGATGAAGGTAGTTTTTCGAGAAATTTCATGAGGAATTTTCATAATAATCCTATGTGGTGTGAAAAAAATCTACACTACACATATGAAGATCGGTTTCAACATCAGTTTTTGTTGAATGTTGGGTTCGGAATTGTGGGTGCCTGCCTAATTGGACCAATACCATATTTCTATTAGGGAGATTTACGAGTGAGGTGAACCGCCACTTATTGGACAAACACTTTCAGAGTTTTTGGATGTTGTACATTTATTATTAAGACAATCAATGTAGTTTGTCCACGATGGTGCAACTGCCCATTTTAGTCAGCTTGTTCGTAGCTCAAGAGTATGGAAATGCCTGGATTGGTCGGAGTAAACCTTAGTTCTGGCCTTCACGTCCTCAGACGTAAACCCCCTCGATTTCTTCCTATAGAAACATTTGAAGTCTTTGGTTTACACTACCCCCGTCGTAAATTGTGAGGATTTAAGAAAAAGAATAATTGTTGGCAACAATTCGATAAGAACAGATCCTACTGTTTTTGAGAGAGTTCGCCAGTTAATGAGGAGAAGACTGAGATTTGTATCCGACGTTAAGGAGGTCACTTTGTACAGCTTCTGTAATTTGCCAAGAGTCATTAGTGATACTAAAAACTCTTTGTTCTGTCCCTGAATTGAACATTTGATTGTCTAACATAGGTTTTTTAACGATGAAAAGAAAAACACTTTTATGGTTCTTTTAATCGAAGGTTATGTGTCGTTCAATGAAATGTATGGACTTTCTTTCATTATTCTTATCAACATTTCCTACTCAAAAACTTGGCTTCGTACAAAAAATGTCAGGAAAGCTTTTTTCATGAATGATATTTAGAAAAAAAATTATTTTTGAGATAATCAGTAGCGTCCTAGTGTTTTCTATAAGAACCTGTATTGTGTCTATATACGCAACACTAGTGAGTCCAAAATATGGTTAATCAGCATCGAACAGGTATTATCAATAAATCAAAAATGTTTAAACATTTTTTCAATCCGAAACTGGGAGTTGTTTTTGTTGGAAAATGATTGTTAAACTCAAAAATGTTAATTTTTCCTGAAAAAACAGTAGCGTCCCAATTCTTTCTCTTAGTTCAGCCTGCGTTGTGCCTATATGGTGAGTTCAAAATATTATTCCATATTATAAATTATGTGTATTTGAATGTTTTCGACAACCCTAAAATATTACCCCAATATCTCAGCAGTTTACGAAAAATTCAAATTTAAATGCATCTTTCGATTAAACATTAACATCCTGTAAATCGGTAACGATGCATTTTCGGAATTATTTTTATATGAACGTTTTTCATAAAATTATTTCTGCAATCACCTTGAATATTGCCGCGTCATTCTTAAACACCCTGTATACGCATCATGAATTGTTATACTAATGCTGAGATGACCGATATGCACTTGATGTAGAGACGTGCTTACGGAAATCTATTAGAAGTTCGGCGGTTGCACATTGAAAGATTTCCAAACTGTGTTGCTCCCAACAGAAGAACTTCTGAAAGTATTCATCGACGCCTATATGATAAAAGCACATTAGATAGTATGAAGGTGTGGGAAGGCTTAGGAAGTAAGAAACGAAGTGCTGCACAATGTCTTCTTTGCAGTAATTCAAGACGATTATGTTTGGCAAATTTTACATGAAAATTTGTTTATCCATTGCACCTAAATAGCATACAAGCTCTTCTCACCGATTTGCTGCCCGTATTGCGTATTGTCAATGGCTTTTGCGTAGGTTTATTCAAATTCCTCAAGTTCTTATGATAATCCTATTCACTGATCAGCAAGTTTTCATGAAATCCTAACGGAATTTTCATAATAATCATATGTGATGTGAAGAAAATTCTTATCAAACATATGAAGATTGATTTCAATATCAGTTTTCGTTGAACGTTTGGATCGGCATTGTGGGTGACTGCCGAATTGGACCAATATTTCTACCAGTTAGACTTACGAGGAGGTGTACCGCTACTTCATGGAATTCACGCTTCCAAAATTTTGGAGGATGAATATTTGTAATAAGAAAAAGGTGTAGTTCATCACATTTATTTTAATCAGCTTGCTAGTAACTCAAAAGTATGGAAATCTCTGGATTGGTCAAGGTAACTTTCAATTCTGGCCTGGACGGTCCCCAGACGTAAACACCCTCGATTTCTTCCCGTAGGGTTTCTTGAAGTCTTTGTTTTACACAACCCTCTTGACAAATAATGAGGACTTAAGAAATAGAAATATCGCTGAATAATACTCGATAAGATCAGATCCTGGTGTTTTATGACAAATGTCATATTTTTCGATTGACTGTCAAAATTTTTTCGCAAATTCTCCTTTGAATTGAACAAGTTCCACGAAGAAATAATATATGGGCAATGTCAACCCAGATTATTTGGCCCAAAATGATTCTAAAACATCTATAGATCATAATCGGCATCACTTGGATAACTGAACCTGGCCATCGGTGCTCTCTCGGTCAAACAGGGATGGAATTTGAGGAAATATCGCAGGTTATCTGTTTTTTCTATTATCTTCTTAGTCCTCTTCATGACCTTGCTTCTTATGTAAAATCTTCTTTTATATTTGTTAATACCTATAAGAAGTATGATTTTTGAAATATTTTTCTGCTGGTTTTCTTTTTCCATTGTTACAGATTCCTGTCCAAAACCCCCTTCCTTTCACCCTTGTCTTCGTTTGGAAATCATGGAATGCAAAAGAGAATAAAGCGGCTAAGCAGAAAAATCTTTGGTACTCACCACACTTACACAACATAAACGGACAAGCTCTTTGTAGTGCAAGAGGGAAACGAGTTTTATTCCTCCGGTCTTTCACTCGTTTATTGAATCATATACAAGACAGTATGGTTATCCTGTTAGATTTCCTGAGCTCACATTTGTGTTTTTTCTGACACACATCAAAATTATAGATATAAGCATTTATTGTGAATTCAATTATTCAAATTTTTGTAAATCCTATCTTTCCAAAAGAATATATATATATATATATATATATATATATATATATATATATATATATATATATATATATATATATATATATATATATATAGTTCTCCAATCTATCTGAAGAATCTTGAATCCTAGTCGGAGGAGGTCATCTTGAACAGATTCTGTAATTTTTAACATTTATTGGAGCTACTCAAATGTCTTTGTCTTGCCCTCGAATCAAACTTTCGATTTTCAAACATGGATTATTTATTAAAACAAAAATAATATACTACGATGGTTCTATTCAAAACTACGTGTCGTACAATGAATTGTATAGATATTCCTTCCTTATCCTCTTTACATATTTTCACCCCAAAGCTTGACGTCGTTCTTCATAAATCACTAGCGTCGTAGGTTTTCTTTGAGATTAACCTGCGTAGTTCCCACACGCGCACCACTGATGAGTCCAAAATATTGTTTTGAATTGAAAATCATACGCTTATGTAATTTTCTGACCCCCTCGAAATTTTATCTCAATATCTCAAGGGGTTTACGAATAATTCAAATTTAACTACACCTTTCGATTAAAATTCAACAACCCGTAAATCGGTAACGTAGTATTAGCTGACATATTTTTATATGAACTTTTTTCATGAAATGACTTTAGCAATCACCTCCTGAAATATCGTGGTGTCTTTATTTAACTTACTTTACGGATTTATTTCATACAGAAAAACTTTGTGATATATTATAGGTTCTATTAAAAAGATGTAGAGTATCGTAAATTTCTTCGAAATGTAACAGAAACAAAAAAGTGAAGAAATATTTGTCCAACATAATCATTTAAATTAAGTTAGATTCACATCACTGTTGTACGGCAGTGAATATAATACGGTAGTGAAGTAACCATCTTGCTACGTTGAACTGAGTTGACTCACAGAAGCTTAATCATACAAACCTTTTCCTAAATGTAACCGTGAGTAGGTAGGTTTGAAAGGCAGTTCTGTATTCTGGTAAATACCATTCAATCATAATTATTAAATATTGATTGAAAAAAGGAATTTTTTGATGGTTGTTTGATCATACAATTCAAAAATGGTTCTAAGTATTTTATTTAAATATGCTTATCAGACTAATAATTGCAAAATAAATAGAATGAATTTCCAAAAATTTTATTGTTGTCGAGAAGGTCCACATAAAGAATAACTAGAGTTAGTTGAATGGTATTCTTGTTTTCCAATTATTCTCCGAATGACGAAATATCTGGTTGGATAGCTTCTCTTCGCAAAATGAAACGAGAACATTAAATATTCTCAATTTCTATTGTATAATTCAGCTGTAGCACATAGCTCTTCGAATCTTTCTGAAAACTCTTTCCAGTTTTTAATATCAGATTCATAGAGGTTTGGTGAATTTCTCATTGTCTTCTGTTCATTCTGATTTGTGAAATATATTCCCTTGTCGTCAGTTACTGTGAATGTTGGCTTTTCCTTGATGGAGTGATTTCGAATTTTATCTTGAATTATTTCCTTGTTTACTGGGATCGATTGCCTTGATGGTTAGTGTCTTTTTGATGATAATTCGATTCTTTTCTTAAACAATTTCATAAGTATCCTCATTTTAAGTTCCATCGAGCCATTTTTTCTTTCAGTTTTGGCATGAACACAGTTATGAGGAAAGTCAATTTCCATTTTGATACTGAAATATAAAATAGAATCTTATTAGAGAACCAGATTCAAATAGCTAATTTCAGTAGTAAATTTATCAATATATTTGAAAATGTAATAAAAAAATTAGAAAATATTTAATTGAATTATATTGATATTTCAAGGGAAAGGAGGTATAGTTGCTCTACTAGAACAGTGTGATGTACTACTAGAGAATTAGTGCAGCTCCAAGTAATTGAATAATAAAAAAACTAATAAAAGTAAAAACGGGAGGAAAAAAATTTGAGATAGAGTCGCAGCAATGAGAAGTGCTAAGAAGTGTGATGGAACTAAGCAACAATGTAATCAAAAGCATCAACCTCAATAAATTGAGGTTAAAATATTAATATTATACATAAAACATAAAATTTGAGGGGCTGATGGGACCACGCGTAAATTATTGCCTGGATATATTTGCGTGTTATTAGGATAGAAATAGTCCTTACCAAGAATTTCTTCGGATTCAATATATCTTCTACAAACATTTGAAAATGATTCAGAACTACTGAAATTCATAAAATTTTAAAATACCTTCTCTATTGAATGCAGCATTACCAATATCGAAAGGTTTGGTTAGAATTCTTGCCATAATATAACTTCATAAATATGTGAATCTAAATGAAAACAGCATTCCTGAGGTGGAGGAGAAATAAGAAAATTGAAAGAGACATTGTAGTTAATGAAAAACTGCCTTCAGTAAAGAAGGAGATATGATAATAATCAAAAATGAATCAGATTTACAAAAGAAACAAAGTTTGAGAAACATTCGAATGGAACATATGAAAGAGATAATTAGAATGAAGTAAATAGAACAAACGGCACAATCAATGAAGATGAAGAATACTTTACAGAATAAACAATATAAAAACATCAGAAAATTTCAAAAATAATGAAAACAGTATATTCAGGACGGTGGATATTGAAAGTATTAGAAAGAAATGTGGATCGCATTTCAACAGTTGAAAGATTTGAAATGAAAAATAAAAAAATTTAGAAATATTGAAAAATATTCTTGAACGGAAAGTAGGGATCATATATAAGAATGAAAAAAATATAATTGAATGTAATTGAAAACATATTCTTACAAACTATTTCCAGTTCAAGTCACAGCAAATCATAAACCACAGGTATGCTACTGCCCAATTGGTCCAACAAATATAGGAATCAACGTAAGCCACCAATAATATGACCATAATTTAGATATGACGCAATTCCTGTTTTCTCAGAAAGGAGAAAGTGTTTACAGCATCTTCAGATATAGCAGCAGATTGTCACAACGATTTTCAACAACTTTTATGATAAGATAAATAATTTGAATTTTATAACATATTTGAATTTTGAACGGTTATTATTAAAAATTCAAATGAAAATCTTAGAAAAACGAATTATGGAGAATTTGAGGAAAGAAGTGTGACCGAAAAATATAATCAGTGGAAAACATGACTCAATAAACGAAAATCCAATTAATAAAGCTGAGGGAAAATATTGAAATAGAAATATCTCAAAAGTAAAAATAATCAGTAGTTAGTTTATGCCAAAAGGAAGATGATGATTATGAAAATTTTTGTGAAAATCTATATAGAATCAAATATTTCAGAAATAAAAATGTGAGACCAAAGCGTGGGTGAAAGTAGTTAAATGACAAAATATTTCATTATCAGTACAAATAGATTTCGCAGGACTTAATAAAAAATCGATGAAGGAAGCCACATTGAAGGTTCCGAGGAAAACGTTTCAAGCTAATGCTCCTACAATTATTCATCGGTAAAAATGAAACAAAGATCAAAAAGCATCTTGAATGATATTCTAATAGTCTGAAATATTTTCATTGGTCTGTCACTTTCGCAAATACTGAAATTTGACAATTATTTGGATTTCCTGAATAATAACCCCATATTTTTCTCAATTACTCATCCAATTATGATATCATCTGCACAAAGAATAGCTCTTTAAAAGCAGTATAGTCCTACAAAAATGAAAGAAACGAAAAAATTTCTCGAGAAAATACATTTCGTATTCATCCATGTAATTTGCAGAATAGGAGACTGTTTGATTGATTTTTTTCCCATTTTATAGTTTGTTTCTGATCAAAATTCAACTTGTTGAACTCAATTGAAATTTTTGTTCATTCTTATTAATGAAAATATTCAATGCAACAGTGGGAGTATAATTATGAGATAATTCATGAGAAATTTCTCTGAAATACTTTTCGTCGAACAGGACAATTTAGGGGCATTGCATTTGAAAGAAATGACATTTGTTCCATTTTGAATCTATTCAAAAAATTTTATTGTTTATTATACTCAGTGTAATATTAAGCAAGATTCTCAACATGATTGCTAGGATCTAACTGCTGAAGATGGATTCAGGGATATATGTATATTGGACAAATAATTTGAAATCAAGAAAACACACTGAAATTAAAATAAAATACGGGTGTGCCATTCGAAAAACAAGACACCACGACTTTTTGACATAAGCTGCTGCCCGCATTCTTCAAATGATTTCAAAAGGTAAATCAGGTCCGAAAATATTATCAAGACCTTATGAACATTTTTACATAATGAAAATTCTCAATAGCTTCACATATGCGCATAAAAGTCAGTGAGTGAATTGAAATAACTTGACATAAAAATTTCATAATAAGTGAATACAAATTAATGAACCCATCAATTCTTAATTTTAGCTCGTAATATCTGACATGCTTTCGATTTCTCTTCTAACCTAAAACTATATGAATGTTTTTAATCGATGTCAAATTTGTAATATATTATCAGCCGAAAATGACAAGTTTCTGATCACAATTTGATGATTCTTGTTTGTTATAAACTAAATGTGAATTATTTCTGAAGCATCATCTTTCTTGTGCTTTAGGGCATAGTTCGGCTCAGAAAATTTTGATAACAGAGCTACAGGAATAATCTTTTGATTTCAATGCATTACGCATAAGGGTTCGGGAAAGGCGACTAAGTTCTTTATTACGCTTTATTGGACATTTAACTTCAAATCCACAGTTATCGTATTTTCCATTAATTGAAAATGTCAGATATTCTTGCAAAATTTCATCATTCTGAGTGAAGAAGAATTATCCTATCGCTTTTTAATCCCAAGCGATCATCAGATTATTCAATAATAATATTAATAAAGTTTATTACAATTGATTTCATACATACAGAGTACTAAACAATAAAATGCAATATAATCATCCAAATAATCCGGTTGCGTTAACTCACAATATTGATTATTATAATGGATATATGAAACTGCACGCTTTGGTAATTAGTATTAATTCCAGCTTGATAACTCTGTTGGCTGAAAATTCTGTTGATAAGAATTTTTGAGCAGGTATTTGTTCGAGAAGTTTTTGACTCATTTTCAGATCAATAAAGGTTGAATTACCTTAAGTAATTCTTCGACTTATTGGATAACATATATTCATAAGGACTATTTAGAGAATCCAGGCTTATCTTCTCGGACATCAGCTAATTAATAAGTGATATCAGGGTAGCCACCAGACGCTCAAATCAAAAAGTGGAATAATCAATTGATGAATATACCTTAGAAAGTAAATTATATAGACAGATAGATGTACAAATATGTGATCCTATGAGGGTTCCGTTTTAGTGAAAACCCTAAAAATTCATTCAATGTTTTTTGCTCCAGGTATATATTTCAAGATGGGTCACGCGATTGTCGAAAACACATTATGGTGAATAGATATATATATATCAAAAATGATGAATATGGAATATTTGCTCAACACTTCTCATGGATTTCATAAAAGTATATTAAAATTCTCCACATTTATTTGGGCAGCCGATTATGAAGATAAATATAATAACGCAAGATGAAATGAAAAATATGTGATTTTACTTACATAATTGTAAACGGTTATTATTAGAAATTCGAATCAAAATATTAGAAAAACAAATTACGGAGGATTTGAGAAAAATATAATGAGTGAAAAACATATCTCAATAGAAAAAATTCAATTAATAAAGCTGAGAGAAAATATTGAAATAGGAATATCGCAAAAGTAAAAATAATCAGTATCGTATGAAAAAATTGGCGAAAATAAAAAGGGTTAGTGTGGAGAGGAAGATGATGATTATGAATATTCCTGTAGAGTTGAATATTATTGAAAAAAAAGTATGACCAAAAAGTAGGTGAAAGAAGCGAGGTGACAGAACATTTTATTATGAGTACAAATAGATTTCTCAGGTCTTATAATGAAAAATCCATAAAAAAATCCACATTGGAGGTCCCGAAGAAAACGTTGCAAGGTATTGCTCTCACAATTATTTATATGTAAAAATGAAACAAAGATGAAAAAGCATCTCAAAGGATATTCTAACTGTCTGAAACATTTTCATTGGTCTGTCAATTTTGCAAATACTGAAATTTGACCATTACTTGGATTTCCTGAATGGTAACCCCATATTTTGCTCAATTACTATCCAATTATGATATCATCTGCTCATAAAATATCTATTGAGAAGCTGTATAATCAAAGAGGAAAGAAATAAACGACAGAATGTCTCGAGAAAATACAATTCCTATTCATCGATGTAATTTGTAGAATGGGAGACTGTTTGAATTATTTTATTCCCATTGAATATTATGTTTTTGATACCAATTCCACTTGTTGAACCCAATTGAAATTTTTAAATTATCACTTATGAAAATATTCACTGCCAAATGTTTAATTTCTGAGTATAATGATGAGATAGTTCATGAGAAAGGCCTCTGAAATACTTTTTATCGAACAGGACAATTTAGGGCATTGCTTTTGAAATGAATGTCATTTATTCCATTTTCAATCTATTTAAAAGGTTTTATTATTTATTATACTCAGTACAATATTGAGCAAACTTTTCGACAAAATCTTTTGTTTTGAAATAGACTCAGAATAATGGCAAAATTCCGAAGCTATTCAAAAATTCAAAAGTTCAAAAATGTTAATATTTCTCGGAAATTTCTCTATTTTAATATAAAAACATCAGAAAATTTCAAAATAATGAAAACAGTATATTCAGGACGGTTGATATTGAAAGTATTAGAAAGAAATGGGGATCGCATGTCAACAGTTGAAAGATTTGAAATGAAAAATGAAAAAAATTTAGAAATATTGAAAAATATTCTTGAAAGGAAAGTAGGGATCATATATAAGAATGAAAAAATAAATAATTGAATGTAATTGAAAACATATTCTTACAAACTATTTCCAGTTCAAGTCACAGCAAATCATAAACCACAGGTATGCTACTGCCCAATTGGTCCAACAGATATAGGAATCAACGTAAGCCACCAATAATATGACCATAATTTAGATATGACGCAATTCCTGTTTTCTCAGAAAGGAGAAAGTGTTTACAGCATCTTTAGATATAGCAGCAGATTGTCACGAACGATTTTCAACAATTTTTATGATTAGATAAATAATTTGAATTTTATAACATATTTGAATTTTAAACGGTTATTATTGAAAATTCAAATGAAAATCTTAGAAAAAACGAATTATTGAGAATTTGAGGAGAGAAGTGTGACCGAAAAATATAATTAGTAGAAAACATGACTCAATAAACGAAAATCCAATTAATAAAGCTGAAGGAAAATATTGAAATAGAAATATCTCAAAAGTAAAAATAATCAGTAGTTAGTTAATGCCAAAAGGAAGATATGATTATGAAAATTTTTGTGAAAATCTATATAGAATCAAATATTTCAGAAATAAAATGTAAGACCAAAACGTAGGTGAAAGTAGCAAAATGACAAAATATTTCATTATCAGTACAAATAGATTTCGCAGGACTTATAATAAAAATCGATGAAGGAAGTCACATTGAAGGTTCCGAGGAAAACGTTTCAAGCTAATGCTCCTACAATTATTCATCGGTAAAATGAAACAAAGATCAAAAAGCATCTTGAATGATATTCTAACAGTCTGAAACATTTTCATTGGTCTGTCACTTTCGCAAATACTGAAATTTGACAATTATTTGGATTTCCTGAATAATAACCCCATATTTTCTCGATTACTCATCCAATTATGATATCATCTGCCCAAAGAATAGCTCTTCAAAAGCAGTATAGTCCTACAAAAAGAAAGAAACGAAAAATTTCTCGAGAAAATACATTTCGTATTCATCGATGTAATTTGTAGAATGGGAGACTGTTTGATTTATTTTTTCCCATGTTATATTATGTTTCTGATCAAAATTCCACTTGTTGAACTCAATTGAAATTTTTGTTCATTATTATTATTGAAAATATTCAATGCAACAGTGGGAGTATAATGATGAGATAATTCATGAGTAATTTCTCTGAAATACTTTCGTCGAACAGGACAATTTAGCGGCATTGCATTTGAAAGAAATGACATTCGTTTCATTTTGAAACTATTCAAAAATTTTATTGTTTATTATACTCAGTGTAATATTAAGCAAAATTCTCAACATGATTGCTAGGATCTAACTGCTGAAGATGGATTCAGGGATATATGTATATTGGACAAATATTTTGAAATCAGGAAAACACACTGAAATTAAAATAATATACGGGGTGTGCCATTCGAAAAACAACACACCACGACTTTTTGACATAAGCTGCTGCCCGCATTCTTCAAATGATTTCAAAAAGGTAAATCAGGTCCGAAAATATTATCAAGACCTTATGATCCTTTTTACATGATAAAAGGCTATCCACCGTGACCCACCATGTTTGTCATGAAAATTCTCAATAGCTTCACATATGCGCATAAAAGTCAGTGAGTGAATTGAAATAACTTGACATAAGAATTTCATAATAAGTGAATACAAATTAATGAACCCATCAGTTCTTAATTTTAGCTCGTAATATCTGACATGCTTTCGATTTTTCTTCTAACTTAAATTTATATGAATGTTTTTAATCGATGTCAAATTTGTAATATATTATCCGCCGAAAATGACAAGTTTCTGATCACAATTTGATGATTCTTGTTTGTTATAAACTGGATGTGAATTATCTCTGAAGCATCATCTTTCTTGTGCTTTAAGGCATAGTTCGGCTCAGAAAATTTTGATAATAGAGCTACAGGAATAATCTTTTGATTTCAATGCATTACGCATACGGGTTCGGGAAAGGCGACTAAGTTCTTTATTACACTTTATTGGACATTTAACTTCAAATCCACAGTTATCGTATTTTCCATTAATTGAAAATGTCAGATATCCTTGCAAAATTTCATCATTCTGAGAAGAGAAGAATTATCCTATCGCTTTTTAATCCCAAGCGATTATCAGATTATTTAATAATAATATTAATATATTATTAAAAGACAACTATTAACCACTTCGCCTTTGGCTATTTTTGAATTACATGGTTTCTGCGATAGCTCCGGAAAAGGTTATTGTGCTGTTTTATATATGAAGACTGTTTGTTCGGATGGCAATGATTCTGTAAATTTTGTTATGTCAAAGAGTCGCTCCTCTGAAAAAAATCTCCATACCACGATTAGAACTATGTGGTGCAGTTCTTCTCGCTAAATTGTTCGATTTTTACTTAGAAATTTTTCTAATAAATTAACTTTTTCAAGCATTCGCGCTTGGTCAGACTCGCAAGTGGTATTGGCTTGGCTTCGTTCACCGTCGTATAGATGGAAGAATTTTGTTGCAAATAGAGTTGCGTATATACAGGAAAAATTCCATTTGCTCACTGGAATTATGTGAACTCTGACAATAATCCCGCTGATATTGGAACCCGAGGTATTTTTCCTTCAGAGATTATTAATAATGAATTTTGGTTGAAGGGTCCAAACTTTTTATCTGAATCAAACTATCAGTGTGTTTTCGATGAACCTTCTGAAACCTCAGTATCGAATGATGTGAATAGTGAGGAAAGAAAATTTTCTTTAATTACATCTACGCAAATAGAACATTTTTGTGAAGAAATTTTAAAATCATTCTCCAAATTTTCAACTTCATTACGCATTTGTGCTTATGTCTTGCGATTCGTGCATAATATTTCTCATGTTGAGGAAAAGCGCCATGGTCCTCTCTCTACTGCAGAACTTCAATCTGCTATAGTAATCTTTGCGAAACATACTCAGCAATTTACATTTTCTAACGAACTGTCGATGGAAAAATTTCCACAATTTTTGAGAAAACTCAAGGTTTTCAAAGATAATGACGGTTTGCTTCGTGTAGGAGGACGACTAAAATATTCTGATCTTCCTTATAACGCAAAACATCCCATCCTTTTACCAAGAAATAGCTTATTGACCGCACATTCAATAAACCACTATCACCAAAAGTATTTCCACGTCGGACCACGCCAACTACAGATTTTGTTAACGCAACAATTTTGGATATTGTCTTCAAGGAGAGCTATCAACTCTGTATTATCAAAATGTATAAAATGTTTTAAGATGAAGCCGACGGCTTATCAACCTCCTATGAGTGATCTGCCAAAATCCAGATTCTCCACAATAAAAGCTTTCTTACATTCCGGATGTGATTATGCAGGTCCGTTTACTATAGCTCCGATGAGAATATATCGAGGACAAAAAACCTCGAAAGCGTATATTTGTATATTTGTCTGTCATTCTACCAAGGCTCTGCACTTGGAATTGGCGAACGATCTATCCTCCGAGTCATTTTAGCCACTCTTCAAAGATTCGTTTCTCGAAGAGGCCGTTGTACGGATCTTTACTGTGATAATGGAACTAATTTTGTGGGCGCAAATCGCGAATTAATCAAATTGTTGAACGATGCGGCTGAGCAAGAAACTATTAAATTTAATTTCAACCCGCCATCAGGAAGTCATTTTGGCGGACTTTTTGAGGCAGCGGTTAAATCAGTGAAAACGCACCTTTTCAGGGTCATTGGATCGCAGATTTTAACATACGAAGAATTTTACACACTTTTGACATTGATTGAATCAATTCTCAACTCACGACCTCTCTGTGCGGTGAGTTCTGATCCAGATGACATGAATTGTTTAACGCCTGGTCATTTCT
Organism: Cryptolaemus montrouzieri; assembly: GCA_013387265.2. NCBI lineage: Eukaryota > Metazoa > Arthropoda > Insecta > Coleoptera > Coccinellidae > Cryptolaemus > Cryptolaemus montrouzieri. The sequence goes on along the minus strand of JABFTP020000132.1, from coordinate 33,623 downwards.
TAACATTAGAACCGCTCACTGCCATACCTGTTCCAGATATGACAAATCAACCGATGAGTCGGTTGACTCGCTGGAAACTTTTACAAAATCTCCATCAGCATTTCTGGTCGAGATGGCGAAAAGAATATCTGCACACTTTGCAGCAAAGAGGTAAATGGCTCAATCCTGCTACACCAGTTGATATAGGAAAATTGGTTCTTATAAAGCTGATAATGTTCCTCCCAATCAGTGGCGTCTGGGTCGTATTGTTACACTCTTCAAAGGGGTGATGGAGTTTCGCGAGTGGATGAGGTGAAAACTCGTGATGGTGTTTTTACAAGGCCTCTTGTGAAGCTGTGTCCGCTACCTGATAGCGATTAATATATTTTTTTTCTTTCATTAACATAAATGTTATGTGTACATATCTGCATATTAGTTTCCACAACATTCCTTTATCAATTTCATATTTTTTTTCTTTCTCCTTTGATTAAAAATGCTAGAGCATTTTTGGGGGCAGTAAATGTTGCGGCAAGCCGCTGCAATTTAATTATTATTATTTCAAAAATATTTCAAGCACTAGACTACTCGTCGGATTGCGTGTTGCAGTACGCAGTAGACATTTCTGTGCAATTTTCAAAAGTGACATTCCGATTTTGATCTTCAGCTCTCGAAGATTACGCTTATTTCGCTATTTGAGTTTTCGAATATTCTCCCAAATTTTCTCTACTTGAGATCCACAATTTGTTTTATGTTTACGGCTTGTGTAAACCGCAAAGACTATAAGTGCTATAAACTATAGAAATTCAGTGAAATTTCGCACCACAAATTCAAGAAGATTGGATTCACAAGATCAGCTGAGAGTACTCTCAAGAAGTCCATCCTCAGAACATCGGTGAGTTTTCTAGTGCGAGTATTTTTTGATTTGTCTGTTTTTTTACATCAATCTTTTTTTAATTCAAAAGTACAGTCCACAAATTTTCTCTTAACTTAAGAGCTACCGCAACACATGTTATCATAAAAATTGTTAAAAATCGTTCGTTAGAATCTGCTGCAAATCTAAAGATGCTGTAAACACTTTCTCTTTTCTGAAAAAACAGGAATTGCGTCATTTCTAAATTATGGTCATATTATTGGTGGCTAACGTTGACGCCTATTTCTGTTGAACCATTAGGGCAGTAGCACCCCTGTGGTTTATGATTCGATGCGACTGCCGTCTGCTCTGAAAGTTCAATCTTGATCTGTTTTCCCAAGAATAAGGTTGTGTTTTTCGTGGGTAATTATTTGTGATTTTTCAATCTTCTGGAATTAGTTTTTAAGTATATGTTTTCTACTTTATTCAATTTTTTTGTTCATTTTTATATATGATCCCTAGTTTTCTTTCGAAAATGTCTTTTAATAATTTTAAATTTTGTCATATATGATATCCCATTCACATTTTTCAAATACTTCGAATATCAACCTTCCTCAATATATTATTTTCATCGTTCTTGTTATTTTCTCATGAATTCTATATTGTTATTTCTGTAAAGTATTCAACAAATTTAATAATTGTGCCCTTTTTCTATTTATATCATTCTAATTATCTCTTTCATATATACCATTCGAATGATTCTCAAACTTTATTTCATTAGCAAATCTGATTCATTTTGATTATTATCCTATCTATTTCTGTAGTAAATGCAGTTTATCCATCAACTACAATGTCTATTTAATTTTTTAATTTCTACTTTCCTTCAGGAATGCTATCTTCATTTATATTCATACAGTTATGAAATATTCCTATTCGATATAGGTAATGATTTTGCATTTAATGTAGAATATATTCTAGAGTTTTATGAACTTTATTAGATCTGAAACTCTCTCAAGTGATTGTAGAAAATATATGGAATCCTAGAAATTCTTGGAAAAGAATATTTCTATCCTAGAGACATGAAAATGTATCCAGGCAATGATTTACGCTTGATCTTATAAGCTTCTCAAATCTTGTTTCATATTTGTATTATAATTTTTTTACCTCTATTCATTTAGGATGCTGCTTCTCAATACATTGTTGCTAAGTTCCATATCACTTCTTCGCTCTTCTCATTAATGTGACCCTATTTCAAAATTCTTCCTTCCATTTCTTCTTTTATTGGTTTTGTATCATTTAAATACTTGTAGCAGCACTAATTCCCTAGTAGTATATTTCTTAAGTACAGATATAATCCTTTTCCTTTAAATATCAATATAATTAAATTAAATATTCAATTTAATAATTATTTTATTTCACATTCATATTAATTGATAAAATTAGTACTGAAATTTGTTATTTGCATATGATTCACTAATAAGATTCTATTTTATATTTCAGTATCGAAATGGAAATTGACTTTCGTCATAACTGTGTTCATGCCAAAACTGAAAGAAAAAATTGCTCGATGGAACTTAAAAATAGGATACTGCTAAAACTGTTCAAGAAAAAAATCGAAATATCATCGAAAAGACACAGACCATCAAGTCTATCGTTCCCAATAAACAAGGAAATGAATCACGAAAAAATTCGAGATCACCCAATCAAAGAAAAGCCAAAATTCGTAGAAACTGACAACAAGGGAACAAATTCCACAAATGAACAGGAGACAATGAAAACTTCACCAAACATCTTCGAATCTGATATTAAAAACTGGAGAGATTTTTCAGAAAGATTCGAAGAGCTATGTGCCACTGCTGAATTATACAATAGAAATTGAGAATATTCAATGATCTCATTCCATTTTGGGAAAAGAAGCTATTCAACCAAATGTTTCGTCATTCGGAGGTTAACTAGAAAACCAGCATACCATTCAAATGCACTTTAGTTATTTGTTATGTGGACCTTCTCACAAAAATTAAATTTACGGAAACTCATCCAATTTATTGTACATTGATTAGTCTAATAAGCATATGAAAATAAATCACTAAGAATCATTTTTAAATTATATGATCAAACAATCAACAAATATTTTCTTTTTTCAATCAACATTTAATAATTATGATTAAATGGTATTCACCAGAACACAAAACTGCTTATCAAACTGAATTCGATTATTCTAAAATGAAATTCATAACAAACTCGATATTTTCACTGCTACAAATGAACGCAACTATTCGTTAAATAATCTAGGCTTAACCTCCACTTAACTCAATAATAATCTCACCTGCAACATATGAAGAAATGAATTGTTTGCAGACCCAACAAAACCTATAGATTATTTTTATCGCATCATTAATTAAATTAATTATTTCAATTTTAAATTTATCTCACTTGATAAAATGAAATATATACCCAATCATTCCAACAGATGAATGTCTGCCTCTAATGAAAGAAATCTGATTCTCATAAATTTAATGGTCAAAAAACCAAAAACTTTCTTTTGGGATGATATTTATATTCTTCAATTTTCTTCCTTATACATCCTCATGTTTGGCTTATATAAAAATCTCGCATTTATTTCAGTTCATTTCATATACTTCACTTTCATCCAATTATCCAATTTTTGCCTCATTCTCGACCAACACAAAATCCAAATTCATTTTATCAGTTTTTTCACTTATCCTGGTGATAGTATCTGAAATTTAATTTATCGGAAATTTTCTATTCCATTTCTCAATATGCGAAGGATAAATGCTCTAAGGTTAAAGTTTATATTGTTTTTGTTTTATAAAGAAGTCATTCAAATTTGGTTCATTGCCGTTATTCATAGTTATTGATATAATATTTTCATCTATGAAGAAGTTAATAAATTAAATAAATAACTAAGAGCACTCAACTTGATATTTTGCAATTGAACACCTCTAGTATGTATCAAGTTATTCAAATACTATAGCTTTGGATATATTTTGAATTCGAATGGGTTATGGGACATGCCAATTGACAATTGCAACAAAACTTCAACTGGTCCTTGTAACCAATTCATATTTTTCGAGAGAATAAAACTAATGCATTCAGGTAATAAATGAAGGGAGTTAGACTATTAAGAGATTATGGAAATTACGTCCGCTTGTGGGAAAAACCTTCCAATTTGTAATAAGCAAACAGACCTAGGTCTCTCTCCTATGGTTAGGACAGTTATGCTGAAGTAAAATCACATATTTCTTATTTTATCTTGCTTTACTACACTACTCTTGATAATCGGCTGTCCAATTATAACTCGTCGAGTATATTAATATATTTTATGAAACCCATAAAAATTTTAAGCAAATATTCCATATTCATTTTTATGAAATATATCTATTCATCGAAATATGTTGTCGACAATCGCGTGACACATCTTGAAATATATTCCTGGAGAAATAAATTTGAAAAAAATCTAGGGTTTTTACTAAAACAGAACCCTTATAGGATCACATATTTGTACATCTATTTGCTTATATACTTTAATATTCAAGGTGCATTGATCAGTTAATTATTCCACTCTTTGATGTGAGACTCTGTTGACTCAGAGATCACATTTTATTTCTTATGACATTATGTAATCCAGTAAGTCGAAGAAATACTTCAGTTAATTCAACCTTTATGAAATTTAAAATGAGTAATCAACTTCTCGAACAAATACCTACCTTAAAATTCTTATCAATATCAGATTTTTCAGTCGACATGGATATCGAGCTGGAATTAATACTAATTACTTAAGTCTGCAGTTTCATAGATCCATAAAAATAATTAACATTGTGAGTCAACGCAACCGGATTATTTAGATGATTAAGTTGCATTTTATCGAATATTCTGATAGTAACATGGGATTCAGAAGCGATAGGAAGATGAAGTTTTGCAAGAATGTCTGATATTTCTAGTTAATGGAAAAATAAGTCAACTGCAGATTCGAAAATATATATCCAAAAAATTGTGATAATGGACTTAGTCTCCTTTCCGGAACACGTATGCGTATTGCATTGATATCAGTAGATCATTTCTGTAGCTTAATATTGAAAATTAATTAGAAGTTAAAAAATAATCAAAAGCCATGTCATAGAATACTAGCTAAAATAAAGACCTGATGGGTTCATTAATTAATATACACTTGTTCTGAAATGATGACAAGTTATTTCAATTCAGTCACTGATTTTTATGCTCATATGTGAAGCTTTTGAGTATGTTCTTGACAAACATTGTGGGTCATGGTGGATAGCCTTTTCAGATGGATAAATAATCATGAGGTATTGATAAGATTCTCGGATTTGATATAGCTTTTGAAATTTTTTGAAGAATGCGGCGCTGCTGCCTATGTCAACTAATGGTGGTGTCTTGTTTTTCGAATGGCTCACCCGTATATAATTTCTATTTCATTGTGTTTTTGATTTCAAAATATTTGTCCAATATACACTTATCCCTAAATCCATCGTCAGCAGTTTGCGAGTTAATTAAGTTATTTCCTGGAAATCATTATATTTCTTAACCTACATCTGTAGAGCTTTGAAATTTTGCCTTTAGTTTGTCTACATTTTGATACCAGAAATATCACATTGGAAATTTTTCTCAGTATTATACTGAGTATAAAAATAATAAAATTTTCTGAATAGATTGAAAATGGAACAAATGTCATTCCTTTCAAATGCAATGCCCCTATTGTCCTGTTCGATGAAATGTATTTCAGATACCTTTCTCATGAATAATCTCATCATTATACTCAGAAATCCAAATTTTGCAATTAATATTTTAACTAAAATGATCAAACCAATTTCCGTTGTGTTTAACAAGTGGAATTAGGATCACAAACATAACATATAATGGGAAAGAATAATTCAGTCTTCCATTCTACAAATTACATCAATGAATAAAAAAAGTATTTTCTCGAGAAATTTTTTCGATCATTTTTTTTTTCGGACTATACCGCTTTTCAAGAGCTATATTTTGAGCAGGTGATATCATAATTGGATGAGTAATCGGGAAAAATCCATAATATGGGGTTACTATTTCGGAACTCCAAGTATTGGTCAAATTTCAGTATTTGCAAAATTGACAGACCAATGAAAATAATTCAGACTGTAAGAATATCTTTCAAGATGCATTTCAATCTTTGTTTCATTTTTACCTTTAAATAATTGTAGGAGCATAAGCATGGAACGTTTTCCTCGGAACCTTCAATGTGGCTTCCTTTATGGATTTTTTATAATAAGTCATGCGAAATATATGTGTACTGATAATGAAATGTTTTGTCATTTCGCTTCTTCACCATATTTTTCGTATTACATTTTCATTTTTAAATATTTGATTCAATATAGGTTTTCACAAGAATATTCATAATCATCACCTTTCTTTCCACACTAACTAACTACTAATGATCTTTAATTTTGCGATATTCCCATTTCAATATTTTCCTCAGCTTTATTATTTAAGTTTCTGTTTATTGAGTCAGTTTTCCACTAATTATATTTCTCGGTCACACTTTCTTTCTCAAATCCTCCATAATTCGTTTTTCTTAGATTTTGATTTGAATTTCTGATAATAACCGTTTACAATTTAAGTCTGTTATAAAATTCAAATTATTCATCTAATCATAAAAATTGTTGAAAATCGTTCGTTAGAATCTGCTGCTTTGTCTAAAGAAACTTTGAACACTTTCTCTTTTCTGAGAAAACAGGAATGTTGTCATGTCTGAATTATGGTCATATTATTGGTGGCTTACGTTGACGCCTATATCTGTTGGACCATTAGGCAGTAGCATCTCTGTGGTTTATGATTTGATGCGACTGCCGTCTGCTCTGAAAGTTCAGTCTTGATCTGTTTTCCCAAGAATAAGGTTGTGTTTTTCGTGGATTTTTCATTCTTCTGGACTCAGTTTGTAAGTATGTTTTCAATTACATTTAAATTTTTTTCATTCATATATCTGATCCCTACTTTCCTTTCGAAAATATTTTTAAAAATTCTGAATTTTTTATTCATAATCCTATTCAATTTCAAATCCTTCAACTTTTGACATGTGATCAACATTTCTCTCAAATTCTTTCAATATCAACCATCCTCTAAATATTATTTTCATTTTTTTGAAAATTTCTCATATTTCTTCAATTGTCATTTCTGTGAAGTAGTCTTCGCCGTGATTGGTTGTGCCCTTTGTTCTATTTATTTCAATCGAATTATCTCTTTCATATATTCCATTCGAATGTTTTCAACCTTTGTTTTTTTGTAAATCTGATTCATTTTTACTATAATCATATCTCCTTCTGTATTGAAGGCAGTTTTGCCATTAACTACAATGTCTTTTTCAATTTGTAAATATTTCAATTCCTTCAAGAATGCTGTTTTCATTTATGTTCACATATTAATGAAATTATATCATCGCAACAATTCGAACCTAACCCATTCGATATTGGTAATGTTATATTCAATATAAAAGATATTTAGAGTTTTATGAATTTTGGTTGAAGGGTCCAAACTTTTTATCTGAATCAAACTATCAGTGTGTTTTCGATGAACCTTCTGAAACCTCAGTATCGAATGATGTGAATAGTGAGGAAAAAAAATTTTCTTTAATTACATCTACGCAAATAGAACATTTTTGTGAAGAAATTTTAAAATCATTCTCCAAATTTTCAACTTCATTACGCATTTGTGCTTATGTCTTGCGATTCGTGCATAATATTTCTCATGTTGAGGAAAAGCGCCATGGTCCTCTCTCTACTGCAGAACTTCAATCTGCTATAGTAATCTTTGCGAAACATACTCAGCAATTTACATTTTCTAACGAACTGTCGATGGAAAAATTTCCAAAATTTTTGAGAAAACTCAAGGTTTTCAAAGATAATGACGGTTTGCTTCGTGTAGGAGGACGACTAAAATATTCTGATCTTCCTTATAACGCAAAACATCCCATCCTTTTACCAAGAAATAGCTTATTGACCGCACATTCAATAAACCACTATCACCAAAAGTATTTCCACGTCGGACCACGCCAACTACAGTTTTTGTTAGCGCAACAATTTTGGATATTGTCTTCAAGGAGAGCTATCAACTCTGTATTATCAAAATGTATAAAATGTTTTAAGATGAAGCCGACGGCTTATCAACCTCCTATGAGTGATCTGCCAAAATCCAGATTCTCCACAATAAAAGCTTTCTTACATTCCGGATGTGATTATGCAGGTCCGTTTACTATAGCTCCGATGAGAAAATATCGAGGACAAAAAACCTCGAAAGCGTATATTTGTATATTTGTCTGTCATTCTACCAAGGCTCTGCACTTGGAATTGGCGAACGATCTATCCTCCGAGTCATTTTTAGCCACTCTTCAAAGATTCGTTTCTCGAAGAGGCCGTTGTACGGATCTTTACTGTGATAATGGAACTAATTTTGTGGGCGCAAATCGCGAATTAATCAAATTGTTGAACGATGCGGCTGAGCAAGAAACTATTAAATTTAATTTCAACCCGCCATCAGGAAGTCATTTTGGCGGACTTTTTGAGGCAGCGGTTAAATCAGTGAAAACGCACCTTTTCAGGGTCATTGGATCGCAGATTTTAACATACGAAGAATTTTACACACTTTTGACATTGATTGAATCAATTCTCAACTCACGACCTCTCTGTGCGGTGAGTTCTGATCCAGATGACATGAATTGTTTAACGCCTGGTCATTTCTTAACATTAGAACCGCTCACTGCCATACCTGTTCCAGATATGACAAATCAACTTTTACAAAATCTCCATCAGCATTTCTGGTCGAGATGGCGAAAAGAATATCTGCACACTTTGCAGCAAAGAGGTAAATGGCTCAATCCTGCTACACCAGTTGATATAAGAAAATTGGTTCTTATAAAAGCTGATAATGTTCCTCCCAATCAGTGGCGTCTGGGTCGTATTGTTACACTCTTCAAAGGGGGTGATGGAGTTTCGCGAGTGGCTGAGGTGAAAACTCGTGATGGTGTTTTTACAAGGCCTCTTGTGAAGCTGTATCCGCTACCTGATAGCGATTAATATATTTTTTTTCTTTCATTAACATAAATGTTATGTGTACATATCTGCATATTAGTTTCCACAACATTCCTTTATCAATTTCATATTTTTTTTCTTTCTCTTTGATTAAAAAATGCTAGAGCATTTTTGGGGGGCAGTAAATGTTGCGGCAAGCCGCTGCAATTTAATTATTATTATTTCAAAAATATTTCAAGCACTAGACTACTCGTCGGATTGCGTGTTGCAGTACGCAGTAGACATTTCTGTGCAATTTTCAAAAAGTGACATTCCGATTTTGATCTTCAGCTCTCGAAGATTACGCTTATTTCGCTATTTGAGTTTTCGAATATTCTCCCAAATTTTCTCTACTTGAGATCCACAATTTGTTTTATGTTTACGGCTTGTGTAAACCGCAAAGACTATAAGTGCTATAAACTATAGAAATTCAGTGAAATTTCGCACCACAAATTCAGAAGATTGGATTCACAAGATCAGCTGAGAGTACTCTCAAGAAGTCCATCCTCAGAACATCGGTGAGTTTTCTAGTGCGAGTATTTTTGTTTTGTCTGTTTTTTACATCAATCTTTTTAATTCAAAAGTACAGTCCACAAATTTTCTCTTAACTTAAGAGCTACCGCAACACATGTTATCATAAAATTGTTAAAAATCGTTCGTTAGAATCTGCTGCAAATCTAAAGATGCTGTAAACACTTTCTCTTTTCTGAAAAACAGGAATTGCGTCATTTCTAAATTATGGTCATATTATTGGTGGCTAACGTTGACGCCTATTTCTGTTGAACCATTAGGGCAGTAGCACCCTGTGGTTTATGATTCGATGCGACTGCCGTCTGCTCTGAAAGTTCAATCTTGATCTGTTTTCCCAAGAATAAGGTTGTGTTTTTCGTGGGTAATTATTCGTGATTTTTCAATCTTCTGGAATTAGTTTTTAAGTATATGTTTTCTACTTTATTCAATTTTTTTTCATTTTATATATGATCCCTACTTTCCTTTCGAAAATATCTTTTAATAATTTTAAATTTTGTCATATATGATATCCCATTCACATTTTTCAAATACTTCGAATATCAACCTTCCTCAATATATTATTTTCATCGTTCTTGTTATTTTCTCATGAATTCTATATTGTTATTTCTGTAAAGTATTCAACAAATTTAATAATTGTGCCCTTTTTCTATTTATATCATTCTAATTATCTCTTTCATATATACCATTCGAATGATTCTCAAACTTTATTTCATTAGCAAATCTGATACATTTTGATTATTATCCTATCTATTTCTGTAGTAAATGCAGTTTATCCATCAACTACAATGTCTATTTAATTTTTTAATTTCTACTTTCCTTCAGGAATGCTATCTTCATTTATATTCATACAGTTATGAAATATTCCTATTCGATATAGGTAATGATTTTGCATTTAATGTAGAATATATTCTAGAGTTTTATGAACTTTATTAGATCTGAAACTTTCTCAAGTGATTGTAGAAAATATATGGAATCCCTAGAAATTCTTGGAAAAGAATATTTCTATCCTAGAGACACGAAAATGTATCCAGGCAATGATTTACGCTTGATCTCATCAGCTTCTCAAATCTTGTTTCATATTTGTATTATAATTTTTTTTACCTCTATTCATTTAGGATGCTGCTTCTCAATACATTGTTGCTAAGTTCCATATCACTTCTTCGCTCTTCTCATTAATGTGACCCTATTTCAAAATTCTTCCTTCCATTTCTTCTTTTATTGGCTTTTGTATCATTTAAATACTTGTAGCAGCACTAATTCCCTAGTAGTATATTTCTTAAGTACAGATATAATCCTTTTCCCTTTAAATATCAATATAATTAAATTAAATATTCAATTTAATAATTATTTTATTTCACATTCAAATTAATTGATAAAATTAGTACTGAAATTTGTTATTTGCATATGATTCACTAATAAGATTCTATTTTATATTTCAGTATCGAAATGGAAATTGACTTTCGTCATAACTGTGTTCATGCCAAAACTGAAAGAAAAAATTGCTCGATGGAACTTAAAAATAGGATACTGCTAAAACTGTTCAAGAAAAAAATCGAAATATCATCGAAAAGACACAAACCATCAAGTCTATCGTTCCCAATAAACAAGGAAATGAATCACGAAAAAATTCGAGATCACCCAATCAAAGAAAAGCCAAAATTCGTAGAAACTGACAACAAGGGAACAAATTCCACAAATGAACAGGAGACAATGAAAACTTCACCAAACATCTTCGAATCTGATATTAAAAACTGGAAAGATTTTTCAGAAAGATTCGAAGAGCTATGTGCCACTGCTGAATTATACAATAGAAATTGAGAATATTCAATGATCTCATTCCATTTTGGGAAAAGAAGCTATTCAGCCAAATGTTTCGTCATTCGGAGGTTAACTAGAAAACCAGCATACCATTCAAATGCACTTTAGTTATTTGTTATGTGGACCTTCTCACAAAAATTAAATTTTTGGAAACTCATCCAATTTATTGTACATTGATTAGTCTAATAAGCATATGAAAATAAATCACTAAGAATCATTTTTAAATTATATGATCAAACAATCAACAAAAATTTTCTTTTTTCAATCAACATTTAATAATTATGATTAAATGGTATTCACTAGAACACAAAACTGCTTATCAAACTGAATTCGATTATTCTAAAATGAAATTCATAACAAACTCGATATTTTCACTGCTACAAATGAACGCAACTATTCGTTAAATGTTCTAGGCTTAACCTCCACTTAACTCAATAATAATCTCACCTGCAACATATGAAGAAATGAATTGTTTGCAGACCCAACAAAACCTATAGATTATTTTTATCGCATCATTAATTAAATTAATTATTTCAATTTTAAATTTATCTCACTTGATAAAATGAAATATATACCCAATCATTCCAACAGATGAATGTCTGCCTCTAATGAAAGAAATCTGATTCTCATAAATTTAATGGTCAAAAAACCAAAAACTTTCTTTTGGGATGACATTTATATTCTTCAATTTTCTTCCTTATACATCCTCATGTTTGGCTTATATAAAAATCTCGCATTTATTTCATTTCATTTCATATACTTCACTTTCATCCAATTATCCAATTTTTGCCTCATTCTCGACCAACACAAAATCCAAATTCATTTTATCAGTTTTTTCACTTATCCTGGTGATAGTATCTGAAATTTAATTTATCGGAAATTTTCTATTCCATTTCTCAATATGCGAAGGATAAATGCTCTAAGGTTAAAGTTTATATTGTTTTTGTTTTATAAAGAAGTCATTCAAATTTGGTTCATTGCCGTTATTCATAGTTATTGATATAATATTTTCATCTATGAAGAAGTTGATAAATTAAATAAATAACTAAGAGCACTCAACTTGATATTTTGCAATTGAACACCTCTAGTATGTATCAAGTTATTCAAATACTTTAGCTTTGGATATATTTTGAATTCGAATGGGTTATGGGACAAACCAGTTGACAATTGCAACAAAACTTCAACTGGTCCTTATAACCAATTCATATTTTTCGAGAGAATAAAACTAATGCATTCAGGTAATAAATGAAGGGAGTTAGACTATTAAGAGATTATGGAAATTACGTCCGCTTGTGGGAAAAACCTTCCAATTTGTAATAAGCAAACAGACCTAGGTCTCTCTCCTATGGTTAGGACAGTTATGCTGAAGTGAAATCACATATTTCTTATTTTATCTTGCTTTATCACATTACTCTTGATAATAGGCTATCCAATTATAACTCGTCGAGTATTTTAATACATTTTATGAAACCTATAAAAATGTTAAGCAAATATTCCATATTCATGTTTTATGAAATATATCTATTCATCGAAATGTGTTGTCGACAATCGCGTGACACATCTAGAAATATATTCCTGGAGAAACAAATTTGAAAAAAATCTAGGGTTTTACTAAAACAGAACCCTTATAGGATCACATATTTGTACATCTATTTGCTTATATACTTTAATATTCAAGGTGCATTGATCAGTTAATTATTCCACTCTTTGATGTGAGACTCTGTTGACTCAGAGATCACATTTTATTTCTAATGACATTATGTAATCCAGTAAGTCGAAGAAATACTTCAGTTAATTCATCCTTTATGAAATTTAAAATGAGTAATTAAATTCTCGAACAAAAACCTACCTAAAAATTCTTATCAATATCAGATTTTTCAGTCGACATGGATATCGAGCTGGAATTAATACTAATTACTTAAGTCTGCAGTTTCATAGATCCATAAAAATAATTAACATTGTGAGTCAACGCAACCGGATTATTTAGATGATTAAGTTGCATTTTATCGAATATTCTGATAGTAACATGGGATTCAGAATCGACAGGAAGATGAAGTTTTGCAAGAATGTCTGATATTTCCAGTTAATGGAAAAATAAGTCAACTGCGGATTCGAAAATATATATCCAAAAAATTGTGATAATGGACTTAGTCTCCTTTCCGGAACACGTATGCGTATTGCATTGATATCAGTAGATCATTTCTGTAGCTTAATATTGAAAATTAATTAGAAGTTAAAAAAATAATCAAAAGCCATGTCATAGAATACTAGCTAAAATAAAGACCTGATGGGTTCATTAATTAATATACACTTGTTCTGAAATGATGACAAGTTATTTCAATTCAGTCACTGATTTTTATGCTCATATGTGAAGCTTTTGAGTATGTTCTTGACAAACATTGTGGGTCATGGTGGATAGCCTTTTCAGATGGATAAATAATCATAAGGTATTGATAAGATTCTCGGATTTGATTTAGCTTTTTGAAATTTTTTGAAGAATGCGGCGCTGCTGCCTATGTCAACTAATGGTGGTGTCTTGTTTTTCGAATGGCTCACCCCGTATATAATTTCTATTTCAGTGTGTTTTTGATTTCAAAATATTTGTCCAATATACACTTATCCCTAAATCCATCGTCAGCAGTTTGCGAGTTAATTAAGATATTTCCTGGAAATCATTATATTTCTTAACCTACATCTGTAGAGCTTTGAAATTTTGCCTTTATTTTGTCTACATTTTGATACCAGAAATATCACATTGGAAATTTTTCTCAGTATTATACTGAGTATAAAAATAATAAAATTTTCTGAATAGATTGAAAATGGAACAAATGTCATTCCTTTCAAATGCAATGCCCCTATTGTCCTGTTCGATGAAATGTATTTCAGATACCTTTCTCATGAATAATCTCATCATTATACTCAGAAATCCAAATTTTGCAATTAATATTTTAACTAAAATGATCAAACCAATTTCCGTTGTGTTTAACAAGTGGAATTAGGATCACAAACATAACATATAATGGGAAAGAATAATTCAGTCTTCCATTCTACAAATTACATCAATGAATAAAAAAGTATTTTCTCGAGAAATTTTTTCGATCATTTTTTTTCGGACTATACCGCTTTTCAAGAGCTATATTTTGAGCAGGTGATATCATAATTGGATGAGTAATCGGGAAAAATCCATAATATGGGGTTACTATTTCGGAACTCCAAGTATTGGTCAAATTTCAGTATTTGCAAAATTGACAGACCAATGAAAATAATTCAGACTGTAAGAATATCTTTCAAGATGCATTTCAATCTTTGTTTCATTTTTACCTTTAAATAATTATAGGAGCATAAGCATGGAACGTTTTCCTCGGAACCTTCAATGTGGCTTCCTTTATGGATTTTTTATAATAAGTCATGCGAAATCTATGTGTACTGATAATGAAATGTTTTGTCATTTCGCTTCTTCACCATATTTTTGGTATAACATTTTCATTTTTAAATATTTGATTCAATATAGGTTTTCACAAGAATATTCATAATCATCACCTTTCTTTCCACACTAACTAACTACTAATGATCTTTAATTTTGCGATATTCCCATTTCAATATTTTCCCTCAGCTTTATTATTTAAATTTCTGTTTATTGAGTCAGTTTTCCACTAATTATATTTCTCGGTCACACTTTCTTTCTCAAATCCTCCATAATTCGTTTTTCTTAGATTTTGATTTGAATTTCTGATAATAACCGTTTACAATTTAAGTCTGTTATAAAATTCAAATTATTCATCTAATCATAAAAATTGTTGAAAATCGTTCGTTAGAATCTGCTGCTTTGTCTAAAGAAACTTTGAACACTTTCTCTTTTCTGAGAAAACAGGAATGTTGTCATGTCTGAATTATGGTCATATTATTGGTGGCTTACGTTGACGCCTATATCTGTTGGACCATTAGGCAGTAGCATCTCTGTGGTTTATGATTTGATGCGACTGCCGTCTGCTCTGAAAGTTCAGTCTTGATCTGTTTTCCCAAGAATAAGGTTGTGTTTTTCGTGGGTTATTATTTGTGATTTTTCATTCTTCTGGACTCAGTTTGTAAGTATGTTTTCAATTACATTTAAATTTTTTCATTCATATATCTGATCCCTACTTTCCTTTCGAAAATATTTTTAAAAATTCTGAATTTTTTTATTCATAATCCTTATTCAATTTCAAATCCTTCAACTTTTGACATGTGATCAACATTTCTCTCAAATTCTTTCAATATCAACCATCCTCTAAATATTATTTTCATTTTTTTGAAAATTTCTCATATTTCTTCAATTGTCATTTCTGTGAAGTAGTCTTCGCCGTGATTGGTTGTGCCCTTTGTTCTATTTATTTCAATCGAATTATCTCTTTCATATATTCCATTCGAATGTTTTCAACCTTTGTTTTTTTGTAAATCTGATTCATTTTTACTATAATCATATCTCCTTCTGTATTGAAGGCAGTTTTGCCATTAACTACAATGTCTTTTTCAATTTGTAAATATTTCAATTCCTTCAAGAATGTTGTTTTCATTTATGTTCACATATTAATGAAATTATATCATGGCAACAATTCGAACCTAACCCATTCGATATTGGTAATGTTATATTCAATATAAAAGATATTTTAGAGTTTTATGAATTTCAGTAGATCTGAAACATTTTCAAATGTTTGTAGAAAATATATTGAATCCTAACAAATTCTTGGAAAGGACTATTTTTATCCCAAAAACCTGAAAATGTTTCCAGGCACTAATTTACGCGTCGTCTCATCAACCCCTTATAGAATGTATTATATTTGTTATATAAATATTTTTACCTCTATTTATTGAGGATGATGCATTGTTGCTTAGTTCTATTACACTTCCTAGCACTATTCATTACTGTGACCCAATTTCAAATTTTTTTCCACCCGTTTCTACTTTTATTAGGTTTTGTATTATTCAAATACTCGCAGATGCACTAATTCTCTAGTAGTACATCACACTGTTCTAGTAGAGAAGCTATACCTCCTTTTCCTTGAAATGTCAATGCACTCATTCCCTAGAAGTACTTCATACACTTCTAATTGTACAGATATACTCCTTTGAAATGTCAATTTAATTCAATTGAAAATTTCTAATTATTTCTTTTCAGTTTCGAATATCTTGATAAACTTACTACTGAAATCTGTTATTTGAACCTAATTCTCTAACAAGATACTATTTTATATTTCAGCATCAAAATGGGAATTGACTTTCCTCATAACTGTGTTCATGCCAAAACTGAAAGTAAAAACGGCTGGATGGATCTCAGAAAGAGAATACTGCTAAAACTGTTTAAGAGGAAAATGGAATTATCATCAAAAAGACACAGACAATCTAGACGATCGATCCCAGTAAACAAAGAAATAAAACAAGAAAAAACTCTAGATCACTCCATCAAGAGAAAGCCAACATTTGCAAAAACTGACAACATGGGAATAAATTCCATAAATCAGTATGAACAGGAGACAATGAAAACTTCACCAAACCTATTTGAATCAGATATAAAAAACTGGAAAGAGTTTTCAGAAAGATTCGAAAAGCTTTGTGCCACTGCTGAATTATACAATAGAATTTGACAACATTCAATGATCTGGTGTCAACTTGGAATAGAATAGAAAACAACAAATTTGAACCATCTTGACAACATTTAAGTTTTCAGAAATTCATTCAATTTATTGTACATTAATTAGTCTAATGAACATATTTAAATAAATCACTTAGAACCATTTTTGAATTGTATGATCAAACAACCTACAAAAAATTTCTTTTTTCAATCAATATGTAAAAATTATGATTGAATGGTATTAACCAGAACACAAAACTGCCTTTCAAAGTGAATTCGATTAACCTACTTAAACACGGGTACATTTGGGAAGAGGTTTGTATGATTAAGCTTGTGTGAGTCAATTCACTTCAACGTAGCCTAAAGAATTAAGATTACTACTTCACTTAAGTATTATATTCACTGTCGTACAATAGATGAATCGAAATTGGAAATTTTGGGTACATGTTTTCCATATCAAATTTATTGAATTAAAAAAAAATTAGTGTCGAGACTTCATCTATCATGTCTACAGAACTTAAAGAGGCGTATTGCTGCTGAAAGTTGATGAGTTACTTGAATTTGTGTTATGAGGAACTTGGTAATCCATCTGCAGGTGTGTTCATGTGAGATACATCTGGCCTGTCGTATATTTCTGCTCTGTAAGTTTAATTGAATCCCATTTGTTTTGGAACTTGAGGGTTCATTGGAATAAATTCCTTCTTAACCCATTCTTAATGTGCTAGTTAATTCGATTATTTTAACTGTTGTTTGATTTCTTGGTTTTGTGAGTTTTCATGAGATTTTCGGATATAATTAAAGTACTACTTTATACGTAACAGAAGAGAACACACAAATCAACTAATTAAAGAAATCATACAAGAAATGGATCAACCGACCTCTCTAGTATACCCAGAATAAGACGAGGGGAAACGTATTACAATAAACTGTCAAGGTCAGAAACTATACGGCTTAATCAAACCACTCAAAGAAAAAAAAACCACCACATTAAATGTATATTATATAAACACACCTTCAAGTAATTTAGCAAGTATGTTAAACCCCAAATTGATGAAACTCAGTTGTTTTTATCCGCAATATACCATTTCAAATTCTAGAAACTCGATTGATAAATTTTTCAAATTGAATAATTTGAGTTATCAATTTTTTGTAAATTAATATAAAAACAATATATACCACAACATTCCAACAAAAACAATATATACCACAACATTCCAACCGACAAATGTCG
Source organism: Cryptolaemus montrouzieri (assembly GCA_013387265.2). NCBI lineage: Eukaryota > Metazoa > Arthropoda > Insecta > Coleoptera > Coccinellidae > Cryptolaemus > Cryptolaemus montrouzieri. Next base: position 15,531 of record JABFTP020000132.1, on the reverse strand, counting down.
GCCTCTAATGAAAGAATTCGTTTACTAGAATACTGCTCCTGCATACAATATAGATAAATTTTATGATCTTTTAGGGGCCTGTTAATCGCAGAAATATTTTCAAATTGAATCGAAATTCTAACAAAACTTATGACTCCCCATGGGATACACACTAAGCTCCCCATTTAGAGCTATTTTCTTGAACAATCTAGAGAAATGGATAATGATAATAGGTTGGCATAAAAACATATTATTCTTGTAAATTTTAAAACCTCAAACAGACAAAGAACCTTGTCTTCACATTTTCGAATTAAAATGCAAGATAAACTCAAGACCTTCACTGTTAGTATTCTAGGCATCACCTACACTTAACTCAATAATTATCTCACCTACAACATATGAAGAAATAAATTATTTGCAGACCCATAAATTTCTATAGATTACTTTAATCGCATCACACTTAGTTATTTCAATTTCATATTCATATCATTTGATAAAAATAATATATACCCAATCATTCCAACAGATGCCTCTTATGAAAGAAATCTGATTTTCGTGAATATAATGAACAGAAAAACCTATAGAATTTTCATTTGGAATTATTTTTATATTCTTCGATTTTCCTCTCGATACATCCTCCAGTTTGGCATATATAAAAATTTCGCTTACATTTCAGTTCATTTCATATACTTCACTTTCATCAAATTATTCAATTTTTGCTTCATTCTTGACCAACAAAAACGACAAATTCATTTAATTAGTTCTGATGGTATTAATAATATCTTTGTGCAAATTTTTACTGATCATGTTGCTAGTATCAGGAATTTAATAAGTTAATATTGTTTTTGTTTCATGAAGAAGTCTTTCGAATTCAGTTGATTGCCGTTTTTATAAATATTGATTTAATATATCAATATCGAAAAAGAAATTGAATTAAATAAATAATTAGGAGCACTCAACTTGATATTGGCAATTGAACACTTATATTATCATTCAAGCTATTCAAATACTTCAGCTTTGGACATATTTTGAATTCGAATGAGTTATGGGACATACCAATTGACAATTGCAGCAAAACTTCAACCTGTTCTTCTAACCAATTCATAATTTTCGAGAGAATAAATCTTATGCATCCAGGTAATAAAGGAAAAAAGTTAGACTATTAAGAGATTGTGGATATAACGCCGGCTTGTAGGAAAAACCTGCTAATTTGTGATGAGCAAACAAACTTAGGTCTATCTCCTATGATAAGTACCGTTATGCTCAAGTAAGATAAGATTTTTCAGAAAGATTCGAAGAGCTATGTGCCACTGCTGAATTATACAATAGAAATTGAGAATATTTAATGATCTCGTTTCATTTCGGGAAAAGAAGCTATTCAAGCAAATGTTTCGTCATTCGGAGGTTAACTAGAAAACAAGCATACCATTCAAATGCACTTTAGTTATTTGTCATGTGGACCTTCTCGACAAAAATTAAATTTTGGAAACTCATCCAATTTACTGTACATTGATTAGTCTAATAAGCATGTGAAAATAAATCACTAAGAATCATTTTCAAATTGTATGATCAAACAACCAACAAAAATTTTCTTTTTCAATCAACATTTAATAATTATGATTGAATGGTATATTTCATATACTTCACTTTCATCCAATTATCCAATTTTTGCCTCATTCTCGACCAACACAAAATCCAAATTCATTTTATCAGTTTTTTTCACTTATCCTGGTGATAGTATCTGAAATTTAATTTATCGGAAATTTTCTATTCCATTTCTCAGTATGCGAAAGATAAATGCTCTAAGGTTGAAGTTTATATTGTTTTTGTTTTATAAAGAAGTCATTCGAATTTGGTTCATTACCGTTATTCATAGTTATTGATATAATATTTTCATCTATGAAGAAGTTATTAAATTAAATAAATAACTAAGAGCACTCAACTTGATATTTTGCAATTGAACACCTCTAGTATGATTCAAGTTATTCAAATACTTCAGCTTTGGATATATTTTGAATTCGAATGGGTTATGGGACATACCAATTGACATTTGCAACAAAACTTCATCTGGTTCTTCTAACCAATTCATATTTTTCGAGAGAATAAAACTAATGCATCCAGGTAATAAATGAAGGGAGTTAGACTATTAAGAGATTATGGAAATTACGTCCGCTTGTGGGAAAAACCTTCCAATTTGTAATGAACAAACAGACCTAGGTCTATCTCCTATGGTTAGGACAGTTTTGCTGAAGTGAAATCACATATTTCTTATTTTATCTTGCTTTATCACATTACTCTTGATAATAGGCTGTCCAATTATAACTCGTCGAGTATTTTAATACATTTTTATGAAACCTATAAAAAATGTTAAGCAAATATTCCATATTCATGTTTTATGAAATATATCTATTCATCGAAATGTGTTGTCGACAATCGCGTGACACATCTAGAAATATATTCCTGGAGAAACAAATTTGAAAAAATTCTAGGGTTTTTACTAAAACAGAACCCTTATAGGATCACATATTTGTACATCTATTTGCTTATATACTTTATAATTCAAGGTGCATTGATCAGTTAATTATTCCACTCTTTGATGTGAGACTCTGTTGACTCAGAGATCACATTTTATTTCTTATGACATTATGTAATCCAGTAAGTCGAAGAAATACTTCAGTTAATTCAACCTTTATGAAATTTAAAATGAGTAATTAACTTCTCGAACAAAAACCTACCTAAAATTCTTATCAATATCAGATTTTTCAGTCGACATGGATATCGAGCTGGAATTAATACTAATTACTTAAGTCTGCAGTTTCATAGATCCATAAAAATAATTAACATTGTGAGTTAACGCAACCGGATTATTCAGATGATTAAGTTGCATTTTATCGAATATTCTGATAGTAACATGGGATTCAGAAGCGATAGGAAGATGAAGTTTTGCAAGAATGTCTGACATTTCCAGTTAATGGAAAAATAAGTCAACTGCGGATTCGAAGTTATATATCCAAAAAATTTAGATAATGGACTTAGTCTCCTTTCCGGAACACGTATGCGTATTTCATTGATATCAGTAGATCATTTCTTTAGCTCTAATATTGAAAATTAATTAGAAGTTAAAAAAATAATCAAAAGCCATGTCATAGAATCCTAGCTAAATTAAAGACCTGATGGGTTCATTAATTAATATACACTTGTTCTGAAATGATGTCAAGTTATTTCAATTCAGTCACTGATTTTTATGCTCATATGTGAAGCTTTTGAGTATGTTCTTGACAAACATGGTGGGTCATGGTGGATAGCCTTTTCAGATGGAAAAATAATCATAAGGTATTGATAAGATTCTCGGTTTGATTTACCTTTTTGAAATTTTTTGAAGAATGCGGCGCTGCTGCTTATGTCAAATAATGGTGGTGTCTTGTTTTTCGAATGGCTCACGCCGTATATAATTTCTATTTCAGTAGGTTTTAGATTTCAAAATACCTGTCCAATATACATTTATCCCTAAATCCATCGTCGGCAGTTTGCGAGTTAATTAAGATATTTCCTGGAAATCTTAACATTTCTTAACCTACATCTGTAGAGCTTTGAAATTTTGCCTTTATTTTGTCTATATTTCGATACCAGTAATCACGTTGGAAATTTATCTCAATATTATACTGAGTATAAAAAATAATATAATTTTATAAATAGATTGAAAATGGAACAAATGTCATGCCTTCAAATGCAGTGCCCTAAATTGTCCTGTTCGATGTAATGTATTTCAGATACCTTTCTCATGAATAATCTCATCATTACACTCAGAAATCCAAATTTTTGCAATTAATATTTTAACTAAAATGATCAAACCAATTTCAGTTGTGTTTAACAAGTGGAATTAGGATCACAAATACAACATATAATAGAAAAAATAATTCAGTCTCCCATCCTAAAAATTACATCAATGTATTAGAAAAGTATTTTTCGAGAAATTTTTTCGATCATTTCTTCTTGTTTTTCGGACTATACCGCTTTTCAAGAGCTATATTTTGAGCAGGTGATATCATAATTGGATGAGTAATCGGGAAAAATACAAAATATGGGGTTACTATTCCGGAAATCCAAGTATTGGAAATTTCAGTATTTGCAAAATTGACAGACCAATGAAAATAATTCAGACTGTAAGAATATCTTTCAAGATGCATTTTGATCTTTGTTTCATTTTTACCGTTAAATAATTGTAGGAGCATAAGCATGGAACGTTTTCCTCGGAACCTTCAATGTGGCTTCCTTTATGAATTTTTCATTATAAGTCATGCGAAATCTATGTGTACTGATAATGAAATGTTTTGTCATTTAGCTTCTTCACCAATTTTTTGGTATTACATTTTCATTTTTAAATATTTGATTCATTATATGTTTCCACAAGAATATTCATAATCATCACCTTTCTTTCCACACTAACTAACTACTGATGTTCTTTACTTTTGCGATATTCCCATTTCAATATTTTCCCTCAGCTTTATTATTCAAATTTCTGTTTATTGAGTCAGTTTTCCACTAATTATATTTCTCGGTCACACTTTCTTTCTCAAATCCTCCATAATTCGGTTTGATTTTGATTTGAATTTCTGATAATAACCGTTTACAATTTAAGTATGTTATTAATCTCAAATTATTCATCTAATCATAAAAATTGTTGAAAATCGTTCGTTAGAATCTGCTGCTTTATCTGAAGAAACTTTGAACACTTTCTTTTTCTGAGAAAACAGGAAAGTTGTCTGCCATGTCTGAATTATGGTCATATTATTGGTGGCTTACGTTGACGCCTATATCTGTTGGACCATTAGGTCAGTAGCATCCCTGTGGTTTATGAGCAGACTGCCGTCTGCTCTGAAAGTTCAGTCTTGATCTGTTTTCCCAAGAATAAAGTTGTGTTTTTCGTGGGTTATTCTTTGTGATTTTTCAGTCTTCTGGACTTAGTTTGTAAGTATATGTTTTCAATTACATTTAAATTTTTTTTTCATTCATGTATCTGATTCCTACTTTCCTTTCGAAAATATTTTTTAAAAATTCTGAATTTTTTTCTTTCATACATAAATATCAACCATCCTTATTTAATTTCAAATCTTTCAACTTTTGATATGTGATCAACATTTCTCTCAAATACTTTCAATATCAACCATCCTCATAATATTATTTTCATTAGAAGAAGAATAAATGCGATTTATCTTCAACACTATAAAATTAACAGAACGCTCAAGAGATTCCACCAAACAATTCTTGATGGATAATTCGCTAGTATGAGTCTTTCTAATGAGAAATAACAAGTTGTCAAAAACTTCTTCTTCCAGTACGAAAAAATTTTAAACGTGAAGTGGGTCAACAACACGATGATATTTGGCTGGCTGATTTGGGTCAATTAGATCCTTACTGTTATGAAAATAATAAATTCAAGTTCATTCTTGTCGTAAATCATAATGTAAGAAAAGCAACTATTGTGGGACGCTATGTAAGGACTCTGAAAGGGAAATTATTCTACTATTTTAGACTTTACGTTACGTTCAGATGGATTAAAATTCTTCCTGATATTGTTATTGAGTTTAATCATACCAAACCTCGAATTATTCGATTCAGACCATGTGAAGTTGATGAAATGAACGGATAATTTATTTTGAGTTTTGCGTTCACGAAACCTTAACCTTTAAGACCTGACGAATTTAAAGTTAGCGATTGTAGTACTGAGTAGTGCCAAACATAATTTCTAGGAGGGCAATTCTCCTAATTTTACTGAAGAATTATTTAAAATAGTTGAAGTTCTAATTACGAATCCATCTATTAGAAGATTGTCAAGGTCATCCAGTTAGAAGTGATTTCTATGAGCAGAAAATACTTTGGATTGTGAGGAAACAAGGTGATATGTTATTCATGGAGTAGCTCGGCTTCGATGAACTGCATAATTTCTTCATAAATGTTTCCGATAAGCTGAAATCACTCACGCCTGCGGGATAAACTAATTCATCCAATTTTCATATTCTCAGGCTAATGATGCCGATAACTCATTAACGATGATGATAATTTAATGACATAGTACTTCAGAAAATAAGTTTTCGAATAATATTGAAACAGCATAACTCAAGGTTCCGCTCACTCTAACTGCAATAGTGACGAAGGTTCAGTACTTCAAATAATTGAAGATGTTTCAAGCAAAGGGGATGAGGCTGCAATGGGACTTGTCTCCTCATTGTAATTGAACATATATACTAGTGTTAATAATACATACCTTGTGGAATGCGGCATAAGTCCAGCCACCAACTTCATTCTTGCTGTGATAATAACAAGCAAGAAGGACTTCTCCTGCATGATAGAATAGAAGTCCGAAAAGGAACAGTGGATCCAGTTGGGGAATGGAGAGATGGAGCATCATAGAATTGTAAATATCCTAGTAACTTTGACGTAGGACCATATTATCTCTTTCGAAGATGTAACACTAACTCATTATCATCAATTTTTAACTTTAACTAATACTGAAACTGTTCATTTAATCAATTTAAATTCTACTATTTTTGAAGATAGACTTAATGTGTTATTTATTAATTTCAAGCCTTATTATGATAATATTTTACTGTGAACAAAATAGATTTAAAATAGAAGTCTCAACGAGTCGATATGTTCATTATGTACACGATATCATAATTTGGAAAATATTTGCATGATGAAATGTTTTTATCTTCTAAGAATTAAAATTGTGACTAATCTTGAACAAATTTCACTGTATGATTCTTATGACACTAAGAATAATTTCCATAATTTTTTGATAAATAAAATATTATGCGAATATTTATGTTTTCAATTACGTATTTTCTTTAGATATAAGGATTCAGATTTTTCTACATAGGAAATACTTTTCAGAAATTTAATTATGATTTTATTATTACCCATAACCATATATCCATCCATTTTAATCTAAATTTTTACAAGAATAATATTTTCATAATCATCTTCATCAATACTACTGTGACTCCAAGGTAGAATTTTGAAGTAATTTTCAAATTGAAGACGATTGCCTTCACTGCTACGTAACTTAAGATATTATGAAAATATTTTACTGAGACTAAAATGGATAAATGTCCGTGTATACTGCATGATTATACATTTCTATATCCTAGAATATCTACCTTTGAATGAATTAGTTCGAAAATTCAGGTAATACTTCAGTTTAGTACCAGAGATTTTTCGCGATATAGGTTGATATAATAAAAATTCAGGGTTTCAACATTTCCAATGAATTTATAATCCAAGAAGTTTCAATAAAACCCCAGGAAACTATAACATTACATATTCAAACGACCTAATCCATTTTCTCTTGTAAGAAGGAATAAGAGTAAGGTGGGTTTATTCAGTTAAATTCAACACAAGGTCATTTGATTGATTCAGATATCATTTCTGTTCGGGGTCATCAAAATATAATATCTTTGAAGATATATTGGGATGTAAGAAAACACGTATAATTTATATATAGAAAACATGTTGGTCATCTTAGTTATCACATTCTAAGGAACTTATATATAATTACCATACGGCTGGTGGGCACTCTGTTAGCTGCATAAATAATTGTATCGAATTTCATGATCAAATTTCAAATCATAATGCTCAATGAAGTCCAGGTGAAAGGATGATTTTCTTGAACGAACATATTCATAACATAAAATTACAACAGTATCTCTGTAATTATGAAGCCAAAAATCTGATGTTTAGAAAAATCCAGAAAATTAGATTGAATAATCCGTCAATTCAGCGATGTAATGATACGAAGAGCTATTCTGATGATTTCTGGGATTCAGGAGTATTCAACAAAGAATTCAGATTCCATTATTTGAAATGTACAACAAATATAAGATATCAGTTGTTTTTCATGAATGAAGAATTATTCAAATAACATAAGACTTTTATTTCCTTGTTAGATCGTATAGATGATTTTCAGAAATAGGAAGTCAATTATGTTCCTAAATTCAAACGTGAAATCGATTTTAGAGAATATATCTGGTTAGGTGTATTTCTCGTTGTGATGACTTTATGCGGATCTAGATTATTATTGGAGCTGATTTATTTGATAGCAGTGGTGCAGAGTATGAAGGAAACCAATGAAGAAACTTATGCATTAACTACCTATTCACATCCCAATATAGATCATTATTGCTGTGTTTTGGAATGTATGAAAATTTCCCAAGATAGTATTGACGCAATCGTATGCAACACATGCAGATCATTTAGTTACTGTATTTGTAATTCTGAAAGTATAGTAAATTGATTATATTCCAATAGATCTATCATTTCCGCCAGCTGTTAAGAACTTGTGCACTAGAATTGTTGGAAATCATTTCAAAACCTCGAATAACATAGCCTGCACACTTCATTCCTGATTCAAAACAGAATGATACTTGAATCAGCTGAAAGAAATGGTACTCACTAATTGTTTACATGTCGTAGACAAAATACAAAAATACGCACGAACGCGAATTCGAAGTCGATATTGCCATGGGCTCTACTCGGATCTAACTGATTCGCTGAAGGTGAAAGTGATCAGCTGTATTGACGAATTATAGTTCAGATCGAAAACCGAGGTGTTTAAAATAACTTACAGTTAGAAAGCGAAGAGTTAGGTTCTTAGAAAGTAAGTATACAACAGAACTGTCCCCAGGCTACGACTCGATTATTTCTTGATTCAAACAGACTTAAACGCATCTACGTGTATATTCAACTTTCGATGGAAATCAGCTTAATAGCCCACAATCGAATGCATTGATCATACGATTTGTAACAATTAGATATTCAACATTGAAGACCAATAGTTCAATATTTGCTATTGTCTTGAGATTTTAGAATATTATCAAAGTACTACTTTATACGTAACAGTAGTGAATCCTAAAAACTGCTAGTTAAAGGAATCAAACAAGGTATTGATCAACCGAATTATCTAGTACATCCAGAATAAGACGAGAAGAATTTTATTGCGCTGTATCGTCAAGGTCGAAAATTATACGGCTTAATCAACCTACACAAAGAAGGAAACCCCCATCAGACGAATTGTATATTATATAATTACACCTTCAAGTAATTTAGCAAGATTCTTAAACCCTTAATAAATGAAACTCAGTAGCTTTCATCAGCTATAAACCATCTCAAATTCTAGAAACACCATAGATAAATTTTTCACATTAAGTTATTCGAATTATTAAATTCTCCTAAATTATTATGAGGACTATATATACCACAACATTCCAACAGACAAATGTCGCCTTCTAATGAAAGAATTCGTTGACTAGAATACCAATCTTGCACACAATATAGATAAATTTTATTATCATTTGGAAACCCCATGGGATCAACACTCAGCTCCTCATTTACAACTATTGTCTTCAACAATCTAGAAAAATCGATAATAATTAATAGGTTAACATAAAAAAATTATTCTTGTGAGTTTTCAAACATCTAACCTAACCTAACCTCAAATAGACAAAGAACATTATGCATCCAGGAAAAAAGTTAGACTTTTAAGAGATTATGGCAATTACGTCCGCTTGTAGGAAAAACCAGCCAATTTATAATGGGCAAACAGACTTGGGTGTATCTCCTATGGTAAGTATCTTTATTTTGAAGTAAAATCACATTTTTCTCATTTTATCATGCTTCATTATATTCGTCTTGATAATCGGCTGCCCTGATATATGTCGAGTATTTTAATATATTTTTACGAAACCTACAAAAAGTGTTAGGCAGATATTCCATATTCATCAATTTTTGAAATATATTTATTCATCTAAATGTGTTTTCGACAATCGAGTAACACATTTTGAAATATATTTCTGGAGAAACAAAGTTGAACCTAGTGTTTGGGTTTTTACTGAAACGGAACCCTTATAGAACCACATATTTGTATATCTATCTGTCTATATATTTTACAATTCAATGTATATTTATCAATTTATTATCCCACTTTTTGTTGTGAGCCTCTGGTGGCTACCCTGACATTTCATTTTAATTAGCATATGTCAGAGAAGATGAGCGTGGATTTTATAAATAGTCCATATGACTTTATGTAATCCAATTAATATTGTCCAAAAAATTATGATAATGAACTTCGTCCACTTTCCGCAACACGTATGCGTAATGCATTGAAATCGTTAGATTATTACTTGAGCTCTAATATTCAAGAATTCTGAGCCGAAGAATGATCTAAATCACAAGAAAGATGAAACTTCAGCTATAATTATCTTTCAGTTTATAACAAACAAGCATCATTAAATTGTGATCGAAATCAAAAATCATTTTCGGCGGATAATATATCCCAATCTCTACATCGATTGAAAACATTCATAAAGTTGGAAAAAAATAATCAAAAGCCATGTCATAGATCACGAGCTAATATAAAGAACTGATGGGGTTATTATTTAGAATACAATTATTCTGAATTTATGTGTCCAGAATCATAAGATCTTGATCATATTTACCGACTTGTTTTACCTTTTTGTAATTTTTTGAAGAATGCGGCGCTGCTGCATATGTAAAAAAGTCATAGTGTCTTTTGTTTTCGAATGTCTCAACCCGTAATTTATTTTTATTTCAGTGTGATTTCTTGATTTCAAACATTTGTCCAATATAACCTTATCCCTAAGTCCCTCTTCATCAGTTAGCGAGATAATTATGAAATTTCCTAGAAATCTCAACATTTTTGAATCTACATCTGTAGACCCTTGAAATTTTGCCATTATTTTGGCTCTTTGTTTCAATTTTATCGATAAATAATTGTAGGGGCATTAGCTTGAAACGTTTTCCTCCGAACCTCCAATGTGGCTTTCTTTATCGATTTTTTTATTATAAGTCCCGCGAAAACTATTTGTACTGATGATGAAATGTTTTGTTATTTCGACTCTTTCACCTACGTTTTGGTCTCACATTATTATTTCAATAAGATTTAATTCTATAGCGATTCTCACAAGAATATTCATAATCATCATCTTCCTTTCCACACTAACCCTTTTATTTTTGTCAATTTTTTTTTGAGTCATGTTTTCCACTTATTATATTTTTCGGTCACATTTCCTCTCTCAAATTCCCCATAATTATTTTTTCTTAGATTTTGATTTGAAGTTTCAATACTATCCGTTTCACAATGCAAGTATGTTATAAAATTCAAATTATTCATGTTATCATAAAAATTGTTGAAAATCGTTCGTTAGAATCTGCTGCAAATCTAAAGATGCTGTAAACACTTTCGCTTTTCTAAGAAAACAGGAATTGCGTCATATCTAAATTATGGTCATATTATTGGTGGCTAACGTTGACGTCTATTTCTGTTGAACCATTAGGGCAGTAGCACACCTGTGGTTTATGATTTGATGCGAATGCCGTCTGCTCTGAAAGTTCAATCTTGATCTGTTTTCCCAAGAATAAGGTTGTGTTTTTCGTGGATAATTATTTGTGATTTTTCAATCTTCTGGAATTAGTTTTTGAGTATATGTTTTCTACTATATTCCATTTTTTTTTCATTTTTATATATGATCCCTACTTTTCTTTCGAAAATATCTTTTAATAATTTTGAATTTTTTCATATATTATATCCCATTCACATTTTTCAAATACTTCGAATATCAACCTTCCTCAATATATTATTTTTATCGTTCTTGTTATTTTTTATGAATTGTATATTCTTATTTCTGTAAAGTATTCAGCAAATTTAATAAATGTGCCCTTTTTCTATTTATATTATTCTAATTATCTCTTTCATATATACCATTCGAATGATTCTCAAACTTTATTTCATTTGCAAATCTGATTCATTTTTGATTATTTTCCTATCTATTTCTGTAGTAAATGCAGTTTATCCATCAACTACAATGTCTATTTCATTTTCCTAATTTTCTACTTTCCTTCAGGAATGCTATCTTCAATTATATTCGTATAGTTATGAAATGTTCCTATTCGATATAGGTAATGATTTTGCATTTAATGTAGAATATATTCTAGAGTTTTATGAACTTTATTAGATCTGAAACTTTCTCAAATGATTGTAGAAAATATATGGAATCCCTAGAAATTCTTGGAAAAGAATAATTCTACCCTAAAGACACGAAAATGTAACCAGGCAATGATTTACGCTTGATCTCATCAGCTTCTCAAATCTTGTTTCATATTTGTATTATAAATTTTTCTAACTCTATACAATTAGGAAGCTGCTTCTCAATACATTGTTGCTAAGTTCCATATCACTTCTTAGCTCTTCTCATTAATGTGACCCTATTTCAAAATTCTTCCTTCCGTTTCTTCTTTTATTGGTTTTTGTATCATTTAAATACTTGTAGCAGCACTAATTCCTAGTAGTATATCTCTTAAGTACAGATATAATCCTTTTCCTTTAAATATCAATATAATTAAATTAAATATTTTCTAATTATTTTATTTCACATTCAAATTAATTGATAAAATTAATACTGAAATTTGTTATTTGCATATGATTCTTTAATAAGATTCTATTTTATATTTCAGTATCAAAATGGAAATTGACTTTCGTCATAACTGTGTTCATGCCAAAACAGAAAGAAAAAATTGCTCGATGGAACTTAAAAATAGGATACTGCTAAAACTGTTCAAGAAAAAAATCGAAATGAATTGTTTGCAGACGCAACAAAACCTATAGATTATTTTTATCGCATCATTAATTAAATTAATTATTTCAATTTTAAATTTATCTCACTTGATAAAATGAAATATATACCCAATCATTCCAACAGATGAATGTCTGCCTCTAATGAAAGAAATCTGATTCTCATAAATTTAATGGTCAAAAAATCAAAAACTTTCTTTTGGGATGATATTTATATTCTTCAATTTTCTTCCCTATAAATCCTCATGTTTGGCTTATATAAAAAATCTCGCATTTATTTCAGTTCATTTCATATACTTCACTTTCATCCAATTATCCAATTTTTGCCTCATTCTCGACCAACACAAAATCCAAATTCATTTTATCAGTTTTTTCACTTATCCTGGTGATAGTATCTGAAATTTAATTTATCGGAAATTTTCTATTCCATTTCTCAATATGCGAAGGATAAATGCTCTAAGGTTAAAGTTTATATTGTTTTTGTTTTATAAAGAAGTCATTCAAATTGGGTTCATTGCCGTTATTCATAGTTATTGATATAATATTTTCATCTATGAAGAAGTTAATAAATTAAATAAATAACTAAGAGCACTCAACTTGATATTTTGCAATTGAACACCTCTAGTATGTTTCAAGTTATTCAAATACTTTAGCTTTGGATATATTTTGAATTCGAATGGGTTATGGGACAAACCAATTGACAATTGCAACAAAACTTCAACTGGTCCTTCTAACCAATTCATATTTTTCGAGAGAATAAAACTAATGCATTCAGGTAATAAATGAAGGGAGTTAGACTATTAAGAGATTATGGAAATTACGTCCGCTTGTGGGAAAAACCTTCCAACTTGTAATAAGCAAACAGACCTAGGTCTCTCTCCTATGGTTAGGACAGTTATGCTGAAGTAAAATCATATATTTCTTATTTTATCTTGCTTTATTACACTACTCTTGATAATCGGCTGTCCAATTATAACTCGTCGAGTATATTAATATATTTTTATGAAACCCATAAAAATTTTAAGCAAATATTCCATATTCATTTTTTATGAAATATATATATTCATCGAAATATGTTGTCGACAATCGCGTGACACATCTTGAAATATATTCCTGGAGAAATAAATTTAAAAAAAAATCTAGGGTTTTACTAAAACAGAACCCTTATAGGATCACATATTTGTACATCTATTTGCTTATATACTTTATAATTCAAGGTGCATTGATCAGTTAATTATTCCACTCTTTGATGTGAGGTTCTGTTGACTCAGAGATCACTTTTTAATTAGCTTATGTCGCAGAAGATGAGCGTGGATTTTGTAAGTATTTCTTATGACATTATGTAATCCAGTGTGTCGAAGAGATACTTAAGTAAATTCAAACTTTATGAAATTTAAAATGAGTAATTAACTTCTCGAACAAATACCTACCTTAAAATTCTTATCTATATCAGATTTTTCAGTCAACATGGATATCGAGCTGGAATTAATACTAATTACCTAAGTCTGCAGTTTCATAGATACATAAAAATAATTAACATTGTGAGTCAACGCAACCGGATTATTTAGATGATTAAGTTGCATTTTATCGAATATTCTGATAGTAACATGCGATTCAGAAGCGATAGGAAGATGAAGTTTTGCCAGAATGTCTGATATTTCCAGTTAATGGAAAAATAAGTCAACTGCGGATTCTAGAATATATATCCAAAAAATTGTGATAATGGACTTAGTCTCCTTTCCGGAACACGTACGCGTATTGCATTGATATCAGTAGATCATTTCTGTAGCTTAATATTAAAAATTAATTAGAAGTTAAAAAAATAATCAAAAGCCATGTCATAGAATACTAGCTAAAATAAAGACCTGATGGGTTCATTAATTAATATACACTTGTTCTGAAATGATGACAAGTTATTTCAATTCAGTCACTGATTTTTATGCTCATATGTGAAGCTTTTGAGTATGTTCTTGACAAACATTGTGGGTCATGGTGGATAGCCTTTTCAGATGGATTAATAATCATAAGGTATTGATAAGATTCTCGGATTTGATTTAGCTTTTTGAAATTTTTTGAAGAATGCGGCGCTGCTGCCTATGTCAACTAATGGTGGTGTCTTGTTTTTCGAATGGCTCACCCCGTATATAATTTCTATTTCAGTGTGTTTTTGATTTCAAAATATTTGTCCAATATACATTTATCCCTAAATCCATCGTCAGCAGTTTGCGAGTTAATTAAGATATTTCCTGGAAATCATAATATTTCTTAACCTACATCTGTAGAGCTTTGAAATTTTGCCTTTAGTTTGTCTACATTTTGATACCAGAAATATTACATTGGAAATTTTTCTCAGTATTATACTGAGTATAAAAAATAATAAAATTTTCTGAATAGATTGAAAATGGAACAAATGTCATTCCTTTCAAATGCAATGCCCCTATTGTCCTGTTCGATGAAATGTATTTCAGATACCTTTCTCATGAATAATCTCATCATTATACTCAGAAATCCAAATTTTTGCAATTAATATTTTAACTAAAATGATCAAACCAATTTCCGTTGTGTTTAACAAGTGAAATTAGGATCACAAACATAACATATAATGGGAAAGAATAATTCAGTCTTCCATTCTACAAATTACATCAATGAATAAAAAAGTATTTTCTCGAGAAATTTTTCGATCATTTTTTTTTCGGACTATACCGCTTTTCAAGAGCTATATTTTGAGCAGGTGATATCATAATTGGATGAGTAATCGGGAAAATCCAAAATATGGGGTTACTATTTCGGAACTCCAAGTATTGGTCAAATTTCAGTATTTGCAAAATTGAGAGACCAATGAAAATAATTCAGACTGTAAGAATATCTTTCAAGATGCATTTCAATCTTTGTTTCATTTCTACCTT
>JABFTP020000070.1:0-129964 GCA_013387265.2 Cryptolaemus montrouzieri | reverse complement strand
TTCATGAATGAAAGTTTTTCATCCAGATACCCTAGAGCCCGGACCCTTGAAACTGGTAGATTTCAATTGTAAATCCTGAAGGTATCTCAGAATCTTTCACGCTGTCGCATCGGGGATGCGACAAAGCAGAAATATCTCCCGTATTTTGTCATTAGTCCTTAGTCGTTCTAGTGACGGATTATAACCACAGGATTGTACGGATGAAATAGAAAGTTTGTAGAAATAGAGATTATACCTCAGACGAATGAAGAGTAGCTTTTCTGGTGTATTTATCTGAATTAAAATAAATTTTATGGTTCAAGTATAGGTATGTATCAGCCAAATTGAATGATATCCAAATGGAGAGGCTCCAACATGTCGATTGGTATTTTTATTTGGGTATTTCTTTCGATGTTAAAAATCTATTTCCCAACATTCCTCCGCAAGATACGTACTACTTAGTTGAATAACTATTAGAAAAGAATCATGTCGATTAAATAAGATATTCTCTCATTATTACCAATTTGTTTAGATCAAAATTATTTTCATTTCAATAACAAATATTATACTAGTGAAGCCGGCTTGATTATGGGCAATCCGTTAAGTCCTTTGTTAGCAGAAATATTGACGAATAATTTAGAGAAATTAATTCATAATCATCCACTTAGTAAATTTGGTTTATAGTGGAATCGTTATGTAGACGATATCATTATTTGCTTCACAGGAACAGATAGACAGTTAAACATTTCCGTAAATCGAAAATTGGATTCACAACTAAAACAGAAAGCAATAATTCAATAAATTTCTTAGACGTTACAATTTCGAATGAAAATGGAAAACATGTTTTCGCAATTTACATAAGCCGTCACATACAGATATTATAATATATAACTCATCATGTCATCCGTATCAACATCAAATGTCAGCATTCAACAGTTTTATTTATAGATTGATGAAAATACCGTTATCACCAGAAAATTTCAACAAAGAATTAAATTTAATTAAACAAATAGCTGAAAATATTGTTTACAGTCCCAAATTAACAAATATTATTTTGGATAAAAGCAAAGTAGAATCGCATTGAATGAAGTCTATCCTGTCGATAAATTGAAACAAAATTCAACACCTTAACAAACGTTGGCATTACAAGTGAGGAACTGAAATCATTATTGAGTAACAATTATTTCAACATAGTTTTCCGAACTAATTATAGCTTAGGCAAATATATAAAATAATAAAACCAAATCAATTAAAAACATTAAATCAGGTGTTTAAAGATTGAATTGAAATGACTCTAATAATTTTTACATTGGAAGAACACATAGAAATTTTAATATCAGAATATCGAAACATAAACGCAGTTTTTAAATGAGAAATCAGATTCAAATCTCCTAGAAAATAATCACTCTTTCGACCCACAGTTTGAAATTAGGCATACAGATAATAAATATTGGAAAATAGATCTTTTGGACATTTTAGAAATCAACGAATACAAACACTCAGGTAGACTCATCAATGACCAAGTCCATTTAAGCCCGTCACCTCTATTGAATCTCTGCAGGGAGCAATCTATTCCTTGATATTATTGGATATACCTGTCATCAATAACTATTCAAGAAGAAACAACCCCATAAGCTTTTATTTACTTAAGAACATGTGTATTTATATTCGCATTCTAATCTATATATAGTTGTCATAATTTCTGTACATTCGTCCGTCTGAAGAAGCTACGGTGTAGTGAAACGCGTTACGAATCACAATTATTCAGTAAAATTCCTAAAAACACATTACTTGTTTTTATTATTGATAATGGAATTCTACCAAGTAAAGCCTTCCAAATTCAAATCATAAGATTGGGCTTTTTAAAAGTTTTTTATACAGTGTTATGTCACGGTGGCCAATACCAAGTTTTTTATTTTAAAATCACCACAAGGTATATTATTCGATATTAGAATTTTCAGAAATACGCCAAAACATACTAAAAAACTAAAAACCCATATTTGATGATAACTGTGTACATCTCTGTTGAAATAGCGTTATCAGTAGCTTACTGTTCATAATAGAGAATGTCAATGTATCTGATGGTAAGTGTCTGCTATGAACATATTGGCATCATTCCGATTCAAAATTGGAATAACTTTCAAATTTACTCAACATCTCAGGCATGATCCATTTCATCGCAAGCGTTGTTCGTCACCACGTTAGATTAGGAAATGGTCTCCCTATTCTCCTGTTTGCAAATATTCGTTGAAGGTACAACCGAACGTTTATTTGGTAACATAAAACTATTCCAATATACAAAAAGCATGTTAAATTGACTAAGACCAGGATATAAGTTTTGAATATGCCACGATAGCTATTAAAATTGCAATCAATCAAAAAGGTAGCCAAGGTATGAAATTCAAGCTTTTCAGGTTCTTGTACATATTTTTCTGCTATTCAGTGAGCTATCTTTAGAGCAATAGCTACAGTTGTGTTAAACACAGACATGTTATATTGAATCTCATTGTTATCAACCATTGCCATCATCGTTTTTAATAAAAGCATTTTATTTCGTTCCAGCATTGGAAAAGTGGTTGAATGGCAAAATAAAGATGCGCCATGCGGTTTATCCTATTCAATCTGGACCCGTTTCAGGTCTTCTGGCAAGAAGGCCAATTTCTCCTAAACACCTTCCTACTGATGCTGATACTTGCTTTACTTCCTTTAACCTGCTTCTTCCCCCACAGCAGTGCTAGATCTATCTACCAAGCCATAAAAAACGATCATCGTGAACACTTGTTCTTCCCCTTCTTCCCGATCCTTTTCTCCTTGTAGATTCACCAGTTTTTGGATACGCTAATAGAAACAATTCGTCTAGTAGTATAAATGGTCATTAAATGTACTGCCAGAGCAGCCTCAACTGCTGAAAGAACCATTATTGAAAAGCTTCAACAATTGATCTCAACATTTACTAATCGGTTGAAAGGTACCAGTATTTGTCAAAGTGACATAAAATTGTTTTCACATCAAGTTTAATTTTCCATGGTTCCCTCATTTCAAGAATAATGATTCTCGCTACGTTGTAAATTTATGGGGCTTGCTATGAATTCTGGTATATTCTCTACAAATAAAGTGATAGCGCAATTAACCAAAAAAAAAAACAATATTGAGAATGAACATAGCTTTGGAATTCAGCCCAGAAATTTTAAAGTGCGATTGGAAATTTGTGAAAGAAAGGAAGGAAATCGTTTGTTGTTTATTCTCGCATATATATATTTCAAATACATTCTCACACATTACCGATGTCAACTGTTATTCTGCGTTAAAAAATCCGTGATTCAAGGAAATTGAAGGATATGTCAGAGTGTTATGGAGTTTCAAACTAAAGGATAATTTCTTCTGGATCGAATTTTTGCTGGATATTGTATAAAAAATCAGTCAGTTTTCTGAAGCTGAGACTTTCTTACCAGTTTTCTAGAGTTTTGTAATCGAAACGACTTTAAGGTTCAAGCAATAACTAATTTATAATAGAGGGTGTCCCTGAATTGATAATCTTCCATGTTTTCCACTTATATCTTCTAAACCAAGACTCCTATAGATGAATAATTAGTAACACCTTTCCATTCGAGTCTTATTGTATAAATTTAATTTGAGCTATCAGGATAATCGAATAAAGCAGTGAAGCGCTTGAAAGAGACATTTGTTGTATTTTGGGTCGTCTTATCTACATCGCTAC
The DNA here is from genome assembly GCA_013387265.2 of Cryptolaemus montrouzieri. Lineage (NCBI taxonomy): Eukaryota > Metazoa > Arthropoda > Insecta > Coleoptera > Coccinellidae > Cryptolaemus > Cryptolaemus montrouzieri. The sequence goes on along the minus strand of JABFTP020000070.1, from coordinate 126,267 downwards.
TAAACTTTCCTAGAATCTACCTTTATGGGAGATCAGAACTACCCCTATAGAAGTGTTTACTCTTCGAGTGTATTGCCATGTTTTCAATAGGTGGAGAAGAATCGCCTATTAGTAATTAGGGCAAGATGAAAAGGTCAATATAAACCTTCAGCCATTGACTATTTTGGATCATGGTACCTCAGCTGCCATGCTATCAGAAATATTTTGTAGCTGCACCAACGGATGTGAAGCATGTTGGTGATGTAAGACGAACGGCAAGTATTAAAAGCGGTGTACACAAATATCCATTAAATGAGAATTAATTTATAGAACTTCAATGATCACTTCGTTATAATATATCGGTTTCATAACTCTTAGCATATTAGTAATAGCAGAAACGCGGATGGAACCATTTTCATGGATTCAATTTTCATCAGTTTAAATTTTTATTTCTTGAAAATTTTCCTGGTGAGCTCCTGCCTGTTAAGTATGACACATGATATTTTTGAATGATTTCTTCCATATTTGAAAATGAAATATCTTCGAATAATTTGGAATACTGAAATATACAATTCGACTTTGCATGCAAATTTATAAGGCTCTCAATACAAAAACGGTGAACCGTGGGACAAAAGCCTTTCCTCCTTGTAGATTTCAACAAATTTTGTTATAACGATCAAAACATTGACAACTATTGTCTTTCAGTGGCACGATATTTTGCGAAAGTCAGGCGGCTTGAACAAAAATAAAAAAACTAATAGAGTTTATTTTCGTTTAATGTCCGCAATAAAGAACACTGAAATGGTTTTTTCTTTCGTAGCAAGAACTAATATTACTTATTTGTTTTAGGGTGTAGCGACTTTCTTAATACTGATTTTTGCAATAAACTAGATATTTTTGAGAGAGTCAAAGATTGGCAGAAGGAATTACACTTTAAATTGGATAGAATTATCTAGGGATGTTGAATAGAGAGAGGAATGTTAGTATCGACCATTGATTCATGATTCTCTGTAGAAGAAAGTGTTCATATAAAATGCAAAATAAGTGTTCAAGCGTATTTTCAAACTTTAGTTCAATATTAAACTCATTCAATTTACTGATACAGACTGTATTTTTATTATAAAATGGTTGATACGATTGCCGAAAGTAGGAGGAAATATCATAAAAACTTGTAGTTTTATGTTCTCTGTTGAAATATACACTTTAGCACACTTATATAATTCAATAATAAAAACAGGTTCTGTGTTTTAAGAATTTTACTTAATAATTGCGACTCGTAACGCGTTTCACTATACCGTAGCTTCTTCAGACGAATGAATATACAGAAAAATTATAAATGGAATATAACTATAAATGTTCTTGAGTATTTAAAAGTTTATTGGGTTGCTTCTTCTTAAGTGGTTATTTATAACAGGTATATCCAATAAAATTAAGGAATAGATTGCTCCCTGAAGAGATTCAATAGAGGTGAAGGGCTTAAATCGACTTGTTCATTGATGAGTCTACCTGAGTGTTTGTATTTATTGATTTCTAAAGTTTCCCAAAGATCTACCTTCCAATATTCACTATCTGTATGCAAAATTTCAAACTGTGGGTCGAAAGAATGATTATTTTCTAACAGATGATTCGCGTAATTTGAATCTGATTTTTATTTGAAAACTGCGTTTATGTTCTGATACTCTAATATTAAAATTTCTATGTGTTCTACCAATGTAGAAGTTATCACAGTCATTGCAATTCAATCTATAAACACCTGATTTATTGATTTTACCTGGTTTTGGTTTTATTATTTTTATATATTTGTAATGCCAACGTAGGTGAAGGTGAATTTTTGTTTCAATGTATCGACAGGGTAAACTTTATTCAATGCGATTCTACCTTGTTTTTATTTAAAATATCATTTATTAGTTTGGGATTGTAACCATTATTTTGGCTATCTGTTTAATCAAATTTAGTTCTTTGTTGAAATTTTCTGGTGATAAGGGATGTTTATCAATCTATGAATAAAACTATTGAATGCTGACATTTTATGTTGATATGGATGACACGACGAGTTATGTATTATAATAGCTGTATGTGACGGCTTATGGTAAATTGCGAAAACATGTTTTCCGTTTTCATTCGAAATTGTTACGTCAAAGAAATTTATCGAATTATTGCTTTCTATTTCGGTTGTGAATGCAATTTTTGGATGTAATGAATTTATATGATTTTCGAAAATTTTCAACTGTCTGTTTGTTCCTGTGAAGCAAATAATGATATCGTCTATATAGCGATACCAGTATAAACAATTTTTACTGAATGGATGATTATGAATTAATTTCTCTTAGTTATTCATGAATATTGCTGCTAACAAAGGACTTAACGGATTGCCCATAATCAAGCCGTCTTCAATAGTATAATATTTGTTATTGAAATGGAAATAATTTTGATCTAAACAAATTTGTAATAATGCAAGAATATCTGATTTAATGATAGTATTGACATGATTCTTTTCTAATAATTCTTCAACTAAGTAATACGTATCTTTCGGAGGAATGTTGGGAAATAGATTCTTAACATCGAAAGAAATGAGTTTGGAATTAGGTGGTATAATGGTATTTTTGATATTGGCAATAAGTTCGTATGAATTTTTGATCGAAAATTTAGATTTAAAATTACAATGTTTTATTAGCAAGTCGTTGAGGAATTTTGAAAGTTTGATCGAAGGTGCCGTTACATAAGAAACAACAGGTCTAATAGGTAATTAGGTTTATGAAGTTTAATCAACGAATATAATTCGGGGATTGTGGATTGGAGTTAATGAATTTATATTTTTGTGGTCTGTAATTAATGATTTTGCTGTCGAAATTATGTTCTTAACCATTTTCTGAAATTTTGCGGTAGGATCCTTAGTTGATGTTATAAAGTTTCTGGCTGTTAAGAATTCTTCAGTTTTAGAAATATAATCGGTTTTACTAATCGCGATGACGGTGTTACTTTTATCTGCTTTAGTGAATAGTAAATCGTTCCTGGTACTATTTTCACGAATTGTTTTATTATCTCATAATCGGAATTGCAATGAGGTGATAATTTCGAAAAGTCTTCTTTGATGATTTTTGCTTTTGTGTTAAAACACAGAACCTGTTTTTCATTATTGATAATGGAATTTTACCAAGTAAAAGCCTCCCAAATTCAAAAATTATATAATTCAGGTGTTTTTCATCATTATATGCATAGTTTTCATGAAACAAATATTCAACAACTCATCTATCGGAAAATGATGCATAAAACTGAAATATTTATGATTTTACCTCCATTGAGGCATTTTCCAAAATAATTACTAGGACAGAAATTACAAATTTGAAAGCAATCTATCTAATGGAAGAGCATTGTTTACCTTCCATGGAATCGAAAATTTGTTGATATTTTCCAATTATGATGCACACAAACGATTGAATAGCCATTCAATTTTCAGAAAAGTGAGTGCAATATATTGCTAAAAGACTACATAATAATTCAATAGATAATTTTCGTTATGTTTGAAAAGAACTCAAAAATGTAGACAGAAAGAAACCCAACGGAAATTGTTCTTCATATTCTTAGTAACAAGAAAGAATCAATAAAGATAAGTTTTCTTTAAGCGTGAGTATCATGTTATTGATTTAATTACAGATTTGTCTGATTTGAAACTTTGAAAACATTCGGTTGGAGAGCTGATCTCATTCAAAACTGTCTAGAATGCAATGCAACATATTTAACTACCCAAATATTTGTACAAGTATACAAAGTATTCATGAAAAAATATTATATGGTGACCCATTTATCGAATACAGGCAGTGATCAGGAACAAATTGAGGCAGAATGAGCTGAGGATGAAAAAATTAAGAAGATTCTAAAGGATCTTTATGAAAAAAGGTAAATTATTCATTGCCACTCATGTAGTTGAATTTATATTTGTAAGAAACAACAAAACTCATATCTCTGATAAGACTACATTCGGTAACAAATAATGAACATGCTTTTGTGAATTTGAATTACAATTGAATATTATCTTATTCATTTTTTCGCTCAGTACCTCAGCTTATACGAGGTATGTCAATTAAGTTCGCGGAAAAATGCCCGGACAGTCCGGAAAGTACATAAATACTTGAAAATACCGTATATGCACCGGTGCCACCGTTGAACCCACTGTTGGAAACACACCTTGAATCCCCATCAAGATAGGTCCCTCAGAACCGCCGTCGTGATGCTTTGGACCGAAACTCTGTCATTTCTGTTTCCTTTGAGATACGACTTTAATTGTGGAAACAGATGGAAGTCACAAGGGGCCAGATCTGGTCTGTAGGGGAGGTGTAGAAGTGTTGGAATGCCGTTTTTGGTTGACAAATAACGAACTGCGAATGACGAGTGTGCCGGAGCATTGTCCTGATAAAGCACCCATCCGCGCTCCGCCAATTTGGGTCGTACGCAAAAAACACGGGCCTTCAGACGTTTTACCATTCCACCCCTGTTCACAATTTACTGGATCGTGATAGGGCACAACGTATTTAGTTTTGTCAGTAGCATGTCGAACAAACTAATACAGATTCGCAATTTTACAATCATGTAATTTGGACTGATTAGTCAACGTTAACCAGAGATAGCATATTTAATTGTCACAATGTTCATACTTGGGCACCTGCAAATCACCGTGTTGTAAGACCATCCAATAATCAATACAGATTCAAAGTTAACGTATGGATCAGTATAACTAGAAATTACGCTCTTAGACGCATTATACTAGAAAACACATTGAACGCAGAATGATTTCTGCATCTTCTTCAGATTGAACTGCACAATGTATTAGAACAGGTTCAAAATAAAACGAAATGAGACACTTTCGTCACTTTTCCACAATTCATTCAATGAAAGACAGGTTTCGACCGTTCGAAACCGGTTGTAATTTTGGAAAAATGGTAGAAAATTGACAAATGTGTCTCATTTCGTTTTACTTTAAAAATGAATTTCCATAAAATAAATAAATCATCAATACTGTCAATTAAAACAGGTTCCTTTGAATTTAAGAATTCATTTCTGGCTCCAAATGGATGGTTTTCCTGCTCATAATAGAAGGGAGCTTGGGACGTGGCTAAATGGATAGGACAATTTCGTTATTTTAAAAGTAATAGTCTCACAATGCAATAAAATAAGATGTTTGTTTTTCGATTTTAGTGGTTTAACTGCTTTGACCCATAAAATTGCAGCAGAAGAAGCAGCTAAAAGTTGATATATTGTTGAAAAGCTTTTTAAATGCAATAGTTTTTGCCGAAAAAAACATGTCCTCATTGCTGAACTTCTAGCGATATGACCACCTAGAATTTACCAATGAATTCGCTCATTTCAAATTGTTACATTTAATCTCTTACAACACACGATATAAAACATTTTTCAATCACTCGTACATACTTTTCTTATATGAAATTCAATGTTCTTTCCGATGGTATATCTAAATTTCTTGTGGCTAGAAGAATGATGGAGATATTATTATTTGTATGAAAAAACCACAAACATCCTTGAAATCAAGAAATTTTCAATAAAAAGTATCTAATAACTTTTCAAAAAAGTGTTATGGGACTTATATTATATATTTATTATTATATATATATATATATATATATATATATATATATATATATATATATATATATATATATATATATATATATATATATATATATATATATATATATGATGAACAGAGAACGTCTAAATTACATGATATTGTTGTTGCTTCAGATTATAATCTTACACCTCTGAACTTGACAATGCAAAAAGAAAATTTTGATATATTTGATGATAATTCTAAAAGAGAACGTTGGATGCAGAAGGAATTACACGGAAAGCGCCCTAAAGAATTGAAAATGATTATATTGGTGAAATCGCATCGAATAAATGGTTAGTATCTGGAGAATTGTTTGCTGAAACAGAAGGCTTGGCAATTGCGATCCAGGATCAGGTTGTTTTCAAGAGGAATTATAGAATACACATCATCAAACAAAATATAGATGATTCTTGCCGTAGATGTTTCTGTTCTTCAGAAACAGTTTTCATATATTATCATCTTGCTCAGTCCTTGCTTCAACAGATTATTTAGAAAGACATAATGCCGTCGCTAATATTATTCATTTTAATCTAGGAATTAAACATGACCTAATTCCCAAATGAAAAAATTTCACAAATATGAACCTGAGATTATTTGTGAAAATGATAAATATAAACTTTATTTTGATAAAACAATTCTTTGCAACAGAGCTGTAAACACAATAGACCAGATATCATTCTTAAGGATAAACAGAATCAAATAACGTATATAATTGATACTGTCAATTAAAACAGGTTCCTTTGAATTTAAGAATTCATTTCTGGCTCCAAATGGATGGTTTTCCTGCTCATAATAGAAGGAGCTTGGGACGTGGCTAAATGGATAGGACAATTTCGTTATTTTAAAAGTAATAGTCTCACAATGCAATAAAATAAGATGTTTGTTTTTTCGATTTTAGTGGTTTAACTGCTTTGACCCATAAAATTGCAGCAGAAGAAGCAGCTAAAAGTTGATATATTGTTGAAAAGCTTTTTAAATGCAATAGTTTTTGCCGAAAAAAAACATGTCCTCATTGCTGAACTTCTAGCGATATGACCACCTAGAATTTACCAATGAATTCGCTCATTTCCAAATTGTTACATTTAATCTCTTACAACACACGATATAAAACATTTTTCAATCACTCGTACATACTTTTCTTATATGAAATTCAATGTTCTTTCCGATGGTATATCTAAATTTCTTGTGGCTAGAAGAATGATGGAGATATTATTATTTGTATGAAAAAACCACAAACATCCTTGAAATCAAGAAATTTTCAATAAAAAGTATCTAATAACTTTTCAAAAAGTGTTATGGGACTTATATTATATATTTATTATATATATATATATATATATATATATATATATATATATATATATATATATATATATATATATATATATATATATATATATATATATATATATATATATATATATGATGAACAGAGAACGTCTAAATTACATGATATTGTTGTTGCTTCAGATTATAATCTTACACCTCTGAACTTGACAATGCAAAAAGAAAATTTTGATATATTTGATGATAATTCTAAAAGAGAACGTTGGATGCAGAAGGAATTACACGGAAAGCGCCCTAAAGAATTGAAAAATGATTATATTGGTGAAATCGCATCGAATAAATGGTTAGTATCTGGAGAATTGTTTGCTGAAACAGAAGGCTTGGCAATTGCGATCCAGGATCAGGTTGTTTTCAAGAGGAATTATAGAATACACATCATCAAACAAAATATAGATGATTCTTGCCGTAGATGTTTCTGTTCTTCAGAAACAGTTTTCATATATTATCATCTTGCTCAGTCCTTGCTTCAACAGATTATTTAGAAAGACATAATGCCGTCGCTAATATTATTCATTTTAATCTAGGAATTAAACATGACCTAATTCCCAAATGAAAAAATTTCACAAATATGAACCTGAGATTATTTGTGAAAATGATAAATATAAACTTTATTTTGATAAAACAATTCTTTGAAACAGAGCTGTAAAACACAATAGACCAGATATCATTCTTAAGGATAAACAGAATCAAATAACGTATATAATTGATATTGCTATACCCGACACACATAATATACAAAATAAATACAATGAAAAAATTTCTAAATATATGATGCTTGGCGACGAGATTAAAAAAATGTAGAAAATGAAGAAAATATTTATTCTACCGATTATCATTTCCACAACAGGTGTTATTCCTAGAAATCTTCACAAAAGTATTGAGATTTTGGGTCTGAAGAAAAATTTGTTTGAACAGTTACAAAGATAACAGTCATCAAATCTTGTAATATTCTTCGTAGGTTTCTTTCCGAAAAAATAATGTGGTAGAGTCATACTTTTTCTCTTTAGTTTATACTGCTCAGAATCTCATTTCATATTTTATTTATTTGTTTATATAAATGTAATATAATTAACTGACAATTTTGTCATATTTATATTCAGAGCAGTATTCTATTCGATCGTTCGTTAGGAAACTATTAATGAGTAACATTCAGTGTTACTTGACTAAGGTCCTTACACTGGATTTTTCCGGGGAGAAAGCCTCTGACACTACTCGTTGGTACATTGATATCATTGTCTGATGATGCTATAGTATGTATATATTCTGGTAGATTGATATATTCTCATAACATTTAACGTTATCCTAATATATAATTATTCCAGGATATGTTTCGATTATAATCATTGCCTGGCAATGGTATTAACTACCGGGTGGTGGATTTATATTTTTCATGAAATCAGTTTGATTGCATGAACAGATATATGGGCAACTCGTCGGGGTAAAACCCCTATATATATATATATATATATATATATATATATATATATATATATATATAATATATATATAATATATATATATATATATATATATATATATATATATATATATATATAGGGTAATATATAATAGATATATATATATATATATATATATATATATATATATATATATATATATATATATATATATATATATATATATATATATATATATATATATATATATATATATATATAATAGAAAGTAATAAAAATTTGAAAATTCTAAGAACGAAACTTGAAGCTTCAGGAAGAACAAAAATAATTCAACTCAAGAACGTAGACGGAGACATCGTTACTAATAAAGCTGAAATAATTAGAGTAATTGAGGGATTTTACGAAGAACTCTATAGGTCAGAACTTCCAATATCTCCTGATGTCAAAGAACATAACAAAAAAAAGTCAAAAATGTTTACTCTGAAGGGGTGCCCGATATCACAGCAGAAGAAATAAGATCTGCACTGAACTAGCTCAAAAATTTGAGATCCCCTGGGGAAGACCGCATCACTAACGAAATGCTCAAATTTGGAGGTGACGTCTTGATTCAAGGCAATGGGGGTGCTTTGCAATCGATGCTTAGAAGAAGGAAAAATTCCAGATAAATAGCGTAGTTCTGAGGTGATTTTAATATTCAACAAAGGCAACAAAGACGACATAAGCAATTACCGCAAAATAAGTCTCCTTTCACATCTCTACAAACTGCTAACGAAGATAATAACTATCTGACTCACAAATAAACTCGACTTTTATCAACCCGTCGAGCAGGCAAGATTCAGAAAAGGTTTCAGCACCATCGACCATTTACAATCCATTCGAACTCTGATAGAGAATAGTTGTGAATACAATATTAACCTACATCTGGCTTTTGTAGATTTCAAACAAGCCTTCGATCTTATCGAACGTTGGACAGTGACTGAAGGGTTGAATGATGCAAGGATAGACTCCAGATACACAATCCTCTTGGGGAATATCTACAAAAGCGCCACATTGAGAGTGAAGCTGGACAAATAGACACAGACGAAAGACATTCCAGTTCAGAGGGAAGTAAGCCAAGGGGATACAATATCTCCTAAACTCTTTACTGTTGCTCTAGAAAATGTCCTTAAAACACTCGAATGGGACGAAAAAGGTATTAATTTAGATGGAAAACACCTGAATCATCTCCAGTTCACCGATGATGTGGTCTTGATCAGTTCAAACGAGGAAGATTTAAAAACTTTGTTAACTCAACTGAACGAGGCATCCAAGGAGGTAGGCCTTCATATGAACTTTAGCAAAACAAAACTCTTGAGCAACACCGAAAATCTGGTGAGAATAGATAATCAGCTGATAGAAAAAATTGAAGATTACATTTATCTCGGTCAAGTTATAAAACAAGGAAAACCAAATCAAATGGCTGAAGCGAAAAAAGAATCCGACTTGGATGGACAGCGTTTGGAAAAATGAGTAACATTTTGAGGAACAAAGATGCTCTCATCTCCTAAGGCAGGAAGGTGTTCGACTCCTGCGTTCTTCCCGTCATGACCTATGACCTACAGACTGTGACACTAACTGAAAAGAGCGCAGAAGTACTGAGAGTTGCCCAAAGACATATGGAAAGGAGCATGCTGGGAGTGACTTTGAGAGACAGAATACAGAACGTAGAGATAAGGAGAAGAACCTGTGTTACAGATATAATGGAAAGAACTTGTAAATTGAAATGAAGTTGGGCAACGCACGTAGCCAGGAAAACAGAAGATGAATGGCCAAATAGAATAGTGCACTGAAGACCTAGAACAAACAAGAGGGGCATTGGAAGAAGACCACAAAAACGATGGGTTGATGACAATACGCAGGCTCCAAATGGTATCACTGCGCACAGGACAGGAAAGAATGGAAGAATGGGAAAGGTGAGGAGAGGCTTATATTCAGTAGTGGATGACTGGGAGCTGATATGATGATGATATAAAGACATACTGGCAGAGACGTCGTATCCTCTCTGTGAAAATCGGGTCGCTTGATTTGAAAGGGAAGATAGATTTTTCAAAAGATATATTCGAATGAAAATTTTATATTTAACATAAATATTTTGAGATTGATAATTTCCTGTGAAAATCTTCGACATGCGGATTACAAGAGGAGTATTTTTCTAAATAATAAAACAATTGGAGGAAGACTCTAGACTAAGAGAAATGGGAACAAACGGAAATCAAGCTGGCCGTTAGTAAGAATTATTAGATAATATTTGTGAGTTGATGAAAATTTCTACGAATTGATCAAGGTTAATTTCTTGATTTCGTCACCTGAAAGTATAATTGGGGTTTTGTGAAAATAAGAGATGATTTTCATTTAAATGTTCAGAAAGACGAGTTGTTAATTAATCTTGAATTCTTGATCTTTGCCCACTCTAATATTCATTGAACAACAAGTTTCGTCATTATGATTTTTATTTGAAGTTACATTCTGTCAAAAAGTACCGTGAATTCGTTAAAGAAACACAAAATATTTATTTTGCATCCAAATCTATTGTATCGTCTTCAAAATAGGCTCCCTCCGAAATAATATATTTACGCCAACGTATAATCATCAAAACATTTTTCAAACGCTTTTTCCAGAGTCTACTTCAGATCTCGCCGCGGATTCTATTTTATGTCTTCTATCGATTCAAAATGTATACCTCAAAGTGGTAACTTAAGTTACCATTTAGCCATATCGGGTTAATACGGTGGTTTTCGATGATGTTTGTTGAGTATTTGATCAGAAATTCATTCAAAATGATGGCCTCGTTAGATTTGCATTTTCTGGTAGAACCTCCATGAGTTTTCTTTCCACAAGTCTGCTTTTTTCGACGAATTTACGAATTTGCATTCTGAAAAGTCACATAACGCTCAGGTAATATTTTACTATTTTGATCTACCATCTGAATTTCGAGTGAACACCACGGCGATGATCAATGGTCGATATATTAATATATATATATAATATATATATATTATATATATATATATATATATATATATATATATATATATATATATATATATATATATATATATATATATATATATATATATATATATATATATATATATATATATATATATATATATATATATATATATATATATATATATATATATATATATATATATATATATATATATATATATATATATATATATATATATATATATATATATATATATATATATATATATATATATATATATATATATATATATATATATATATATATATATATATATATATATATATATATATATATATATATATATATATATATATATATATATATATATATATATATATATATATATATATATATATATATATATATATATATATATATACATATATATCATCATATCATCCCATGACTTTTCAGAATGCAAATTCGTAAATTCGTCGAAAAAGGCAGACTTGTGGAAAGAAAACTCATGAAGGTTGTACTAGAAGAATGCACATCTAACAAGGTTATCATTTTGAATGAATTTCTGATCAAATACTTAACAAACATCATCGAAAAACCACTGTATTAACCCGATATGGCTAAGTGGTAACTTAAGTTACCACTTTGAGGTAAACATTTTGAATCGATAGAAGACATACTATAGAATCCGCGGCGAGATCTGAAGTATACTCCGGGAAAAGCGTTTGAAAAATGTTTTGATGATTATTCGTTGGCTTAAATATATTATTTCGGAGGGGGCCTATTTTGAAGGCGATACAATAAATTTGGATGCAAAATAAATATTTTGTGTTTCCTAAACGCATTCACGTTACTATTTGGACAGAATGTAACTTCAAATAAAAATCTTTTATCTCGTTTCTAATCTGATTTGAGGAGTCAATGCTGTATTTGGACAGGTACAGATGAACAATTGAATATTTTTCGCGAATACCGGAATTAATTCACGACTTGAATTGAAAATATGCACGAAACACTTAATTTTTTTTATATTCGAACTGAGAGAACAGATATTCTCCACGAATTCGACATCGATAACCAACGTACACTGATATGTTAATCCATGAACGTTGTTCCCTTCTGCACAAAATCAAAATGTCTTGGTTTCATACATTAAAGCATAGATTACTCACGTTTTTCCCTTCTAGAAACTTTGAGAAATGAATTATAATTTTGAAAATATAAGTGGGTGCGACAATAACATCAAAGACAAACTCATAGTTAAAATAGAGAACAAATTATTATTATCCTAGATTTACCCTATTCCTCAGGATCAGGAAACAATAAATAAAACAGCGTCAATAATGTCACACAAATAATTTCTGAAAAATTCCATATACTAAAATCACAATATGTACGAATAAAAGAGATCTATGTTCACCTTTGGTCAATTACACAGATCGTCTGGACACTTCTTGATTATATTGTATTGATGGTCCTGCTTTTCATAATGACGAAACTTGTTGTTCAATGAATATTAGAGTGGGCAAAGATCAAGAATTCAAGATTAATTAACAACTCGTCTTTCTGAACATTCAAATGAAAATCATCTCTTATTTTCACAAAAACCCCAATTATACTTTCAGGTGACGAAATCAAGAAATTAACTTTAATCAATTCGTAGAAATTCCATCAACTCACAAATATTATTTAATAATTCTTACTAACGGCCAGCTTGATTTCCATTCGTTCCCATTTCTCTCAGTCTAGAGTCTTCCTCCAATTGTTTCATTATTTAGAAAAATACTCCTCTTGTAATCCGCATGTCGAAGATTTTCACAGGAAATTATCAATCTCAAAATATTTATGCTAAATATCTTCCTTTAAATATATCTTTTGAAAAAACTATCTTCCCTTTCAAATCAAGCGACCCGATTTTCACAGAGAGGATACGACGTCTCTGCCAGTATTATTGGAGTTCCTACCATTCACGATGTAATGCGAAACATCTCCAAGTATTCACGAATATTCATGCAAATGCCTGAATACCAACCTTATTGAGTGTCCTACTTCACGTCAGTTCGTTCTTTCCACGTTTTTAAAGTACACGGCAAAAAGGAAGGTCAGTGAAAACATTTTGCTTAACCGAGAAAGAATAATGTGGTATGTCGTGCATAAACGTCAAAAGAACGGAGTTCAAGAATTTGAAATATGGAACCTATTCTGTTTGACATTCTGATGTGTGCTGCTATCTACGAAAAAAGGATGTTTTTGTCACAGCGCCCAGTTGTTGTTATAATTTAAATTTGGTAATCGCAGAGAGTTTTTGAAGAAGTTTTTCATTCACTTGAAAAAAGTTTGTGTATTTTCGACCATGATTATGACAGAGAAAATATTAATATTATTCAATCTACATATTTATTCTTAATTATTTTAATATCATCAAAATAAATTTTGAAAGCTAATAGAAGATTTCAATTAGAATAAATTGAAGTTTTATTACTCAAATGATTGATTTCATCGAAGAAGATAAATTATTACAAGAAAATTAACAGTACCTCGTGTGACCAGGGCCCCCGCAACAATATGTGCAAAGTGTGCTATGCACACGGGCGCCATCATTTAGGGGCGCCAAATTCAGGGTCCAAAAAAATATATATAAATAAAAGTTGAGAAATTAATTAGGATAACGTATAAATACAGGCGAAATTTTATGAGTATATCATCCAGTTACTGCCGATTCCTATGTTGCGAGAATATGTCAGGCGGCAGTTTCTTGATTTTTTCTGTTCAGACATGAATAACGCCTGGAGCGCTATAAAAGCGATGCATCGACACAGGCGTTTTTAAATCAGTTAGTTCACTAGACCGTGCAACAAGTGAATAAAAACAAGTAATCCTATTAATTTTTACATATAAAGTTATTTTTATTTTGTCAAGTGTGGTGTTGTGTTGTGTAATATTTTGTGTACTACTTTTTTTTAAATTAAGTACCGAATTTCCGCTGACTGCAATTTCAACGGCTTGATTTTTATAAAATATGTTTCCTATCTTATACTATCAACATTAACCCTTTATGGGATACTGGTTATAATTTTCTAAGCTAAATATCTTTTATTAATTGAAATATGATATACGAGTTTAAAAAAGTAACTGGTTTTATTCATAACTCGCTTAGTTTTGATTGATCTTTTCAAAAACCATTTTGTAGGGTTTTTAGAAACTATAAGATCAGATTAGTTCAATATCTTTTTGCCTTTAATTTTGAAAGGATTTAAGCTGAAAGGACTCGAACAAATAGATTTCTACTCACATATACAAACTTTAATAGGTCATATCTTATTTAATAATAATCTGTCCTATAAAGGGTTAGAAACTATTGGCTACTTAACTTTTGAGAATATTTCCCACCCTACCCACATAGTGCTTATTATTGTGGTTACTTTAGCAGTTAATTCCTAATTCCCATGAGTACTAATTATTTATTTGTTTTTCAGGATAAAACAAAGAGACGAAGTTTCATGAGCAAAAGAAACTGAGACTACAAGAAAGAAGAAAAATGGTTGGATCTTTAGAGCATTTCTTGCAAAACAATCGAGATTTCACGGAGACTATCGATGTTGGTGCGACCGAATCGTCCGAATCTCAAGATTCTAAATCTGTAATATCAATAACCGTGAGTGGACCATCTGAAATTTCAACAGTAACATCAGGTCCTGCAATAAGTGGCAGCGGTTGTAGCAGCAAAACAGCTTCTACTGATGCAGAGCCCGATGAAGCGATGACACCATCATGACAGCACTTGAACAATCCAATTCAGGTAATTCAGTTTGAGTAAAAAGACTGTAACGAGGCTAGTATCGACATAATTCCGTCCGACCTCGGTTTGTGACTCGAAAGAATCACCAATGAGATTGCTAGAATATTGGTTAAACGTGGTCCGCCCTTGATAGACATCAGTTTTAGCTTTCCTAGTGATAAAGGTAAGAGAAAGTTTTCGTGCAAATACTTTGAAAAAATCTAGCAAATGGAGATAAAGTCGAAAGGGCTTGGCTTATTTACTCTATTTCTAAAGATTCTGTATTATGTTTTTGTTATTAGTTATTTTGTAAATGTAAAACTCCTAACGCTTTTTGAGATACAAATAGAGTTTCTGATTGGCAACACTTGTCTTTGCTAATTAAGAGACACGAAAAGTCAATTTTAGACAACAGTTATTCAAACACTTGGGTAAATTTAATAAAAATGTTAGAGACATCTATGACTGTTAATGCTCATCATCTGCGGATTTTAGAAACGGAAAAAAATATTGGCGATACGTGTTGGAAAGAATTATTGCGATTGTTAAGTATTTATCTACACAATACTTGGCATTTCAAGGTCCTCCTCAATTGCTATTCGAAAAAATAATGGAAATTTCCTGAAAGCTGTTGAGATGATTGCCTCTTTTGATTCAGTGATGAGACAGCATGTTAGCCGAGTGTGTAACTTGAAAAAAATCTGTTAAAATGACTGATTATTTAGGCGTGCAAATACAGAATGAAATAATTGAATTATTCTCGTCCAAAGTAACAATTATTATTTCAGAAATGGTTCGCCGTTCGAAATATTTTCAATAAAATTAGATTGTACACCAGACACTAGTCATACTGAGCAACTTAGTCTTGTTCTGAGGTATGTTGTCCTTAACACCACTTCAAAAAAGTTTGAAGTTGAGGAAAGTTTTATTGCGTTTAATCCAATACTGGACTCTTCATGAGAAGGGATATATACATTTGTGATAGAAAATTTGAAAGAATTAAATTTAGAATTAAAACACATTACGGGACAAGGTTATGATAATGGGACAAATATGAAGGGTAAACATGTTGGGCTTCAAAAACGCATTCTTGATGCGAATCCGAAAGCCCTTTTTGTCCTTGTGCGGCTCATACTTTGAACTTAGCAGTAAATGACGCTTCTAAGGTATCAGGTGCTACAATAAACTTTTTTAATCTAGTGCAAGAGTTAGATATTTTTTTTTCGTCATCGACAAAAATGTATATTTTGAGAAAAAATGTCCCCAGGTTAAGTTTAAAGCCTATAAGTGAGACAAGATGGTCCAGCAGAATTGATGCAATAAAGCCCCTTAAAGTTTATTTAATTAAGGTTTAAGGTTTAAGTAAGGACATGAAGCGAGTTCCCTCATAACGTCTAACAAAATTTTCAGTTTATTTGAGGAATCATTATTTGGCATGATGTTTTATGTCATATAAATATTGTCAGCAAACACATGCAAAGTGCTACAATTAATATTAAAGTATGCCAAACCTACCTGAAAAATTTAGTTGATCACTTCCAGCAATATAGGTCAGACCAATCATTTCAAGAAATTCTTGTGCAAGCGGAAGAAGTAGCATCCTCTCTCAAAATTGAAGAAGACTTTCTACCATTACAAACGGTTAGGAAGAAATTTAGACCAAAACTGTTTGACTATGAACACCCTCATGATCCAAAAAGCGCCTTTAAAATTAGTTTTTTCTCAAAAATTATAGATCAAGCTATAAGCTCTCTGAAAAACCGATTTGAATAATTAAATGAGTGTGATAATATTTTCGGATATTTTAGCGACATATTCAAATTAAGTGACAGCGATCTTTTGACACACTCTTCTATTCTTTAAGAATGACTGACAGATCAGGATAATAAGGATATAGACTCCAATGATCTGTTCAACGAAATTGAAGCGTTAAAGTTGTTTTCATTACCTGATGATACCCTTAAGTATCTGATAATAAGTTACATGTAATATTAACAACTGCAATAATCATTTTTATGTCAATGTCAATGATCACTTTTCATGCTTTGGGCATTCTAACGTTTCTGCCGATTCCTGAAAGAGTAAAGATTCTCATATTACTTACATTACTCATAGGTACATTTTTGATTCGTGCATTATTTTCAATTCGCTTTTATTGAGTCATTTTCCGAAAGTTATCATGAAACATTACATTTTATGCGATTCGGTTAAATTCATTGTTTCAAAAAGAAATTTAATTCATCTTAAGCAAAGATTAGTCCCACATTTCGATAAAATTATGTGAAAAATAAATTCTTAAAATTCGACTATTTTGAGGATAATCTGAAAATAAAACATCTTAGAGTCATTTCGTTAAATTCACAAATCTGTGCATTGAAATTTGTTTTCGATTGTTCTCATTGTTTTTATCAAAATCAACAATAGAGTGTTCCGAAGAAAGATTCTTTTCTCGAAGGCACGAAGATTTTTGAAATTAAATTATCACAACAAATGCTGAAAATAATCACCGTTTGATATATATATATATATATATATATATATATATATATATATATATATATATATATATATATATATATATATATATATATATATATATATTAATCCAAATATTATAATCCATATGTGTGAAATCTGGTGATCGAGTAGACTAGCGATGGGGTCTAACATCTGTAAAGCACATTGCGGAAAATATGTGGATTTTGATATGCATAATTGGAGATTGTGTTCATTTTTGTATTCTGCTTCGTAAGACCAAAAAAACTGAACTTTGATTCTCCTCGTATCGATAACTAGCTTATGTCTTTGAATATGGGGCGCGTGATATTGAAAAAAGTCAAACGATTGTTAAGGATCTTTCGAACAATGCTTCTGAGCGGACTCACTTTATTGAGTAATCGTTCTGTGAAAGTTTCTCGAATTCTTAAAAAACAAATTAATGTGAATGAATACATTGTAAACAATCTACGTATGTTTGAAAATATTCAACCCTCCCCCTAACCTAATATTTTACTCTGAAGGACCTTCGATTTATAGAGTGGCGACGCCATATAGAGGTATTTAAGTAATTGAAGAAAAATACACAAAATGATGAATAACATCAAGGCCACCCATTGAAATGTCGATGTCAGTTCATACATGATAGTAAAGTGAGCAAACTATTTTATGTACAAACAGACGTTAACCAAAGCTGACAGTTATCTTCTATAACATTTCTGAAAATTCTAGACCGGCCCCCGTGATACGTCACCAAATACATCAAGGCATACTGGAAGGACATAGCTCATTAAAATCCTTTTCTTCACGAATATATCTACTTCATAAATCAAAATTTCAATAAGATGAAAGACAAAATAGATAATCGAAAATGGAAGAGAAATGAGACTGAGAATCAATTATAAAAATAACAAGAAAAGTAACACACCGATAGAGGTGTCTCTCGCCAGGAGTTTCCAATATAAATATCTCACGAAAGGATGACATGAGCTTCATGAAATTTCTCTGTATGGGTTTTCGGAGATTTTATCTATAGATTATTCGATTTGAATTGTAGACATTATAGTCGGTGGGATTCTCCTGGTAGATTCGTGCCAACTTTCGACCTGTTTTGGTTCTACCGAAAGTAGGAAACTTTCCTATTCTAATGATAAAATCTCAATTTTTTACTGATTTCATTATTTTTCATGCAGCATTACCCTTGTCGAAATATCATTATTTTCAAGAATTAATCATTTCTGATATAATACAAAAACAAATTGAAAAATGTGGGTAATATTACAAATTGCCATCAAAACGTTGCGATCTTACAGTCTTAATGCACTAAATTTTTTTCACGAATTAATGAAATTGTTGCTATTAATTGTATAGAGTAATTGTTGAGATGGCATGAATTAGTTACACGAATGAAGACTTATCGAATCTCTTGGAATCTCTTGATTGTTTTCGAGAAAAACAAAATCGTAACATCTAAGACACATTTTGTCGAACTCATAGATCTATGGATGAAAAGTTATTCTCGAAAATTGGATAGGTACAAATGGTCCCATAAGATGGCCAGCTAGATCGCCAGATTTGAGTCCTCTACATTTCTTATGGGCTTAGAATTTGAAGAATGAGGTTGTCCAAACACCTGTTAGACCAACAAGAATTGAAGAACCGTTTGAGACAGGCTATTGCATTACAAACCAATTGTTGAATATTGTTGTGAGGAACTCTTTAACTATTATATTTGTTTAGTTTTTGCTGTTCGCTCTTTCGTTATCAACTTTGACACCCCGTAAAACGAGAAATCAAATTTCTAGATACAATCTTGTATTTTCGTGATAGGAGATGTTGAGCTAAGCCAATTGTCACTGTTCCAGGACTTCTAGAACGAAATATGTAAAATGCAAAAAAAATGCTGTCTTCTAACCAATTTCTAAATTTCATCAAAACATTCTAAATATAAGAAAAGTTACAGGGGTGGCCCTAGTTTCCCCTAATTTCAGTTACACCCGGTATACTTTTAAACACACGCACTTTTTTTTCAAGAATATTTTATTAAGTTCTATAACTTAATGTCTGCTTTCGCACGTTCGACCATGTTTTGTACATTCCTTGTGCCTGAGCTATTTGGCTTCCAACAATAATACTTCGTGCATATTTTTAGAGTTTATTTTCATTCAAATTACTTCAATAAAATTTTACTGTTGCTCTTCGAGCCTAGTGCCACTTGAAAACTCATACCATTTTACTTGAGTGAAATTTCGTGTACGGTAATATATTTTTCAGTATGAATCCAGGAGAATTTAGTATCCGAGTAAAAAAATTTCACGCATAACATTTTTTGAACGCTTTGGGTATAATATGCTGAATATTAATATATCCCATCTTTAGTAGAGTTCATACACAATGAAAATTGTCGAAATAAGTTATGGAAAATGAAATGCTGAAAGTGTTCAGTTAGTACTGATTTGAATTCAATGAAGTTTATGTATGTGGTTAGTTCACAAGTTCAAATCGATGGCAATTCTTGATGAAGCTTTTGGAAACGTGTTTCATTGAATCCTGAGTGATGTATGAGGAGAATATTACTAAATAGTAAATTTATGTAGATTGAGGGTTTTAGACGAGATAAGGAGCTCTTTTGAAAACCAATTTCATAAAATACAACAGTCATGAAAAGATTTTATTGTTTTATTTGAATTGCATTTTTTTCTGATTCAATAAGACAAATTCTCCCAAATTACATAAATATTCAACCTAAACCATCTGTACGACGAATTTCTGCAGCTTCGCGTGAGATGCAATCTAAGTTTTCTGAATATTTTTCATAAGTTCAAGTTTCATTCTTGGAGAATTAAATTAATTGATGGATAAAATTATGATAATTTGGATTGAAGGCGAAAAATATGCGAAATTATGGCCAATCGTATTAATAAACCAGATGAGGGTAGCCAGATATGGTGAAACCGCAGCGTCTGACCCAGAGTGGGCGGCTGCAGACAGCGTCTGTTCTCCATGTTAGGAGCGGCTGAAACAAAACCAGAGAAGGCAACGGGTAACCACTCTGGTATTCCTTTCCCAAGAATATCACAATGGCAATACAACAAAATTCAATAGCCCCTAGTCCCCGGCAGGGCTTAAATGTCCAAGGGGTGCGAAGAATCCCCGGGTTGGCTACGTTAAAAACCTCACAAACAGAATTTAAGATGGCGACATGGAATATAAGAAATCTATTTGAAGCAGGAACATTCGCAAACGCATGTCACGAAATGGATAGACTTGGCATCCGAATACTCGGTTTGAGCGACGTTAGATGGCCGGGCTCAGGAATAACCAGAGCAATGAATAAAACACTTTACTATTCTGGCAATAATAACCCCAAACATCACAACGGAGTAGGAGTGATTTTGGAGGAAGAATACAATCAGGCAGTTACCAATTTTTTACCGGTCTCTGACAGAAATCTACTAATTCAACTTTCGGGAAATCCAATGAACATAAATATAATACAGACATATACTCCCACAGCTGATAAACCCGCAGATGAGCTTGAGGCCTGGTTCACAGAGTTAAAGGAGCTAATAAAGATGACTAAGAAACAAGATCTCACAATTCTCATGGGCGACTTTAATGCCAAAATAGGCCAAGGGAAAGTGTCGGATCTGATTGGTAAGTTTGGATTGGGCGTCAGAAACGACAGAGGCGAAAGACTTATTGAATTTTGCCAACAACACAATATGGCTGTAACAAACACCTGGTTCAAACATCACTTTCGCAGACTTTACACATGGACATCACCACAACATACAAATGCCAGAATAGTCCGAAACCAGATCGATTTTATTATGATAAAAAAAAGATTCCACAACTCAATTCGTAATGTGAAAACCTATCCAGGAGCCGACAAAACAAACAGTAAGTCAAAAACTGAACGAGCACCTCGCAAATGTCTCTCGGGACTCTGCCCTTACCACTGATGTGGATAGCATGTGGAAAACTATAAAAGATATCTTGAATAGAACCGTAGAAGCAAATCTAAAACCAACTCCCAAAAGAAACAGGAGAGAATGGATGACAGAGGAAATCTTAAATCTGATATACTCACGGAGAAAATACAATGCTGCTGGTAACCTGAATAAATACAGACATCTTAACAGAATAATCCGCAACAAAATAAAACGTGCTAAGGAGAAATGGATAGAGGATAAATGCTCGGAAATAGAGGAGCTACAACGACGCCATGACCATTTCAACCTACATAAGAAGGTGAAAGAATTAACAGGAAATTTGCAGTCCACAACATATTGGACTCGGACGGAAAATTATTGGACTCCACAGAAGAAAAACTACAAGAATGGGAAAAATACATCAAGACTCTGTTTGAGAGCGCTAGAGCAGAGCCCTACCAAACAGACATTAATGTGGAAGAACCAAGTATTCTGAAATCCGAAGTAGAATTTGCGATAAAACAACTCAAGGCAAACAAAAGCCCAGGGCCAGATGAAATTTATCCCGAAATCTTAAAACTAGTAAGCAAAGAAAACACCGACCTGCTTGTCGCTCTCTATAACCGCATTTACGAAACTGGCAGAATACCTCAAGAATGGTTAGAATCGATCTTCATACCATTGCCGAAGAAAACAAATCCAAAAGATTGCGGAGACTTTCGTCTAATAAGTTTAATGAGCCACGCATTAAAGGTCCTACTTAAAATAATTCATAACCGCATTTCTAGCAAGTGCGAAGCGAACATTGGAGATGACCAGTTTGGCTTCAGGAGCGGAATGGGCATGAGAGAGGCTTTGTTCAGCTTACTGGTACTAGCGCAAAATGCTATGATCAACAACGAGACATCTTCATCTGCTTTATAGACTTCGAAAAAGCATTTGATAGAGTGAGACACGATCTGCTGATGGAGTCGCTTCGCGGCGTGGGTCTAGACGGGAAGGACATTACTCTGATACAGAACCTATATTGGAACCAGAGAGCTAGAATCAGAATAGAGAGATCCATATTCGAGCAAATCGGAATCGGCAGGGGGGTCAGGCAAGGCTGCGTCTTGTCCCCTTTGCTGTTCAATCTGTATTCAGAGCTAATATTTGACAGGTCTTTAGCAGATATCTCAGAGGAGTCAAAATTAGCGGCGTAAACATAAACAGCATCAGATACGCTGACGATACTGTCTTGATCGCTGACTCGGATGAGGGTCTACAGCGACTCCTCAACAGCGTTAGCAATACCTGCAATGAGTTCGGTATGAAAATGAACGTGAAGAAAACCAAGGTAATGATAATCAAAAAGTCAAAGAATGTTCCACAACCAATCCAAATAAACGGAAAGATATTAGAAGAAGTGGATAGGTTTCAATACTTGGGATGCTGGATAGACAACAAACTATATCCAGACACAGAAATAAGATCGAGGATAGAACAAGCCAGAAACTGTTTTGTACGACTCAGAAAGCTCCTCTGCGACTCACGAATCAGTCTCGACCTGCGTTTAAGACTCTCAAAATGTTATGTATGATCTACTCTCTTGTACGGAGTCGAAACATGGACCCTAAACACACAAACAATCAACAAACTAGAAGCTTTCGAGATGTGGACGTATCGCAGAATTCTCAAAATACCATGGACATCGCATACCACGAACGAAGAAGTCTTGCGCAGGATTGGAACAGAGCGAGAACTATTCAAACTTGTAAAAGTCCGTAAAACTGCAAACCTAGGTCACATCCTGAGAAACGACAAATACCGTTATGCATAGCTCATCATCAAGGGAAAGATCGAGGGCAGACGGGGTCTAGGACGGAAAAAACTGTCATGGCTGAGGAACAGACGTCAGTGGACTGGCATGAACTTCGAAGAGCTCATCAGAACCGCTGAAGACAGAGAGAGATTTGCCGTTGTGATATCCCACCTTCATTGATGGAGATGGCAGGTCGAGAAGAAGAAGAAGAAGTATTGATAATAATATGCATTCCTTATCCAATATTTTAAATTAATTTTTTAAGATTCACCGGCATATAAATCTTGGAGATATACAAAACTCACATCCACTACTTGGGTAGGCTTTTAGGAGACCATCTAATAAAACCTTCGTTTATTTCTGGTAAATTGCTGGCAATTTGAACTGATGTTTTTATTTCGTGACCCTGATTGTTCTTTGAGACTAGATTCTATCCGAAACCAGGCCTTGCAGTTCTTCAAAGTATTCATCATATAACCTGTAGAAAAGAGAGAAATCAGCAACCTGCCGCCTTTGAGCGATAAGCTGGAGATCTAGGATTATTTCCACACATGGGAACAGTATTCCAGACCAGGTCGCACGTGTGCTTTGTACAAAATCATCGGCTTTGGTAGCGTGAAGTAAAGTTTAGCTCTGAAAAGAAAACTGAGTTTAGCAGGAGTAGATTTGGCATTGGCTGACCTATGGTCATGCCGGAAAACTCTGGTGTTGATATGCAGCAAAATGCGATTGATCCATTGATAACAAAAATCATAAAAACAATACCTGGCTACTTGAACAATAAGTGTATTCACATCAAGACAGAGTTGCTCTTAACTGTGCCTCTCCTTGTTCATTTTCAATTTCAATTAGAGGTCCTACGTAGTAGCCTGCCCGATTCCCCTCTGGACTTTTTATTGTTGGGATATCTCATGTCTAAAATTTTTATGACTCAGCTTGTCGAGCCAGTAATGGCTGGAATAAAATAGCCATTAAATAATTCGTTAATTGCACACAATCGAGTAAATAACTTATCAGAAATGCATAATCATTCATAATACTTTATTTTTGTATCAATATTTGGAATAAAGTTATTGTAAAATATTGTATTTTACGTCAACTTTTCTTTCATTCAACAAAGACCGCATCAACCCAGGGGTTATTAGCAACGTATGAGGTACAATAGGGTAACAGAATATTTAAATATTTTCAATAATTGCAACTTGTAGGTACTTGATGGTATTTTCAGAGTTGCATTTGGTCCAAGTGCTTCTTCATCGGGAATCTGGTATAGTTTTCTCTCCTCAAAGAATCTGGGACCTATTGCAATCATATTCTCGACTGGTTGTCTTTCGTTGCAGTTGTTATATTGGGGCTGTGGCTCCTACTCATTAAATAACTGTGGGTGAAGATCGTGTGTCCAAGTCTGAGTCGCGCGATTTTTATTTGTGATTTTTGATCAAGTGGTAATCTCGACCATGGTTTTACGAATGGTTTCACTGACCGGAGTTTTGAGGTCGTGTTCGACCACTTAAATTATCATGCAGAATTCACTTTTGATTTCATAAACTTCTAGTCTCTAAGTCCCTCACCAGAATTGCGTTTTCGTCACTCATGGATTCATGAGCGTTTTTGTCAGCTTCTTCGTTGCCTGGAATTCCTATGTGTGATGGCACTCAGATGAAAATGATTTCTTTCGTTCGGGACTTTTGCAGTTCTTGTTTTATTTTATTTGTGATTGTGTATTTGGAAGATACTTTCTTGAGTGTCTGAAGGGCATTGAGTGAATCTGTTAGGATGATGAATTTTCATCTTGAGAGGAGTTGATGTGTATTGAAGCTTGAAGTATAGCGAACAGTTCAGCAGTGTACACGCTGCTTTGTGATGGTAAAGTGAATTGAAGCACATAATTAGATGTCACCACCGCTGATCCTACGCCAACCTCGGATTTATATCTGTCTGTCTGTATATACTTCGGTATAACCCTCGTAGCTATTGATTATGCTTGATTCTGTCTGATGATGTTATTATTTGTTGCATATTTGTCGAATTGTGTCAGGAAAGTATTCATATTTGGCTGTTTTATAGTCCAGGAGGAGAGATTTCACGCCTCAAAGGGAGACAGGTGGGAAGAGTGATGTTGAGTGTTGAGAGATCGGACTGCACTCGATGATAAAAAGATTTAGGTGTTTGTGGTTTGTTGGAGAATAAGTTCATGAATTTGCCATTGTCTCGATATTTGTATGTTATATTTTCCGGATCGGATTGACTTTTCATTTCGTATGTGATTTCAAGGTACGTCCTTTTATCATAGAGAAATGGTTACTGCTTGAGAGTATAAGCTCTCTATAGGGGTTGATCTGAAAGCTGCTAGTATTAAACTTAATGGGTTGTTGTGCATTGCGTTCAGAATTTTGAGTGTTGAACTGTTTGCCAAAGAATATGCTATTGAACCATAATCTAGCTTAGATCTTACTAATGTCCTATAGAGTATCAGACTGGGTTGCCTATCCAAATCCAGTCTTTGTTCGATATTGCCTTCAAAACATTCAGTCTGCCATTGCATTCTACATCCAGCCTCTTTATATGCACTTTTAAAGTGAGTTTTTCATCTAGAATCATCCCTAAAAACTTAATGCTGTCTTTCTCTGGCAAGTTTTTCTTATAGAGTGAGAGTCGGGGTGTGTCGTTACTTCTTTTATAGAAAACTTTATACTGAGATCTTTCTGTGGAGAATTTGAAACCTGTTTCCTTTGATCAATTTTCTAAACTATTTAGATATAGCTGCATCATAGTAAAGATGTTTTGGATACCTCTACTTTTTCCAAATATGACTAAAATCATGTGCAAATAATCGTCCTTTGAGTGGTGTTTTGAGATTGTTCAAAACATCATTGATGGCTAACAAAAATAGGATCGGTCTAAGTACAGCGCCTTGAGGTATTCCATTTTCCAGGTTCTTTGATGCTGATAGGACTCCGTTAATTCTCACTTGAAATTTTCGATTTCCAAGAAATTTTGTATAAAAGCAAGACAATGCGTATGTTATGCGATTGAAGGCTTTTCATGATCAGATATTTCCAAACTGTATCATTTGCTTTTTTATATCAAAAATAATAATACGCATATTTATTTGGATAATAGAGCTTCGTGTATTTCAGTTTACAACGCTAATATATTATCCATGTTGATCTATTTGACCGTAATCCGCTTTGTTTTGAAATTATAGCTTTCTTGCGTGAAAGAAATAAATTTCCATATTTTTCGATGAAAATATCTGCAATTGATGCAACTTTTTTCCGATATTTCCAATCGATTCAAAAACAGTCCCTGATATTACATGTGAAAAGGATGCATCAGAATTATGTGTAGAAGTTATAATTAATAGTACAAAACAAACTCAATAATTCAAAACTATATCTTTTTCTATACAAAATACAAAAATAGAATGATTCTTTCCGTTTTCCCACATAAAGCACCCATCAGTATCACTATTACGGGAGTGCTTATATTTTAATACCTGAATAGTCAAAGTAGGACCAGTGATAACATTTTGTAAAGCTGGTAAGACTGACAAAACTTGTCTTATGAAGATGAAAACTGAGTTGGATTTTTTATTATGGCTTCCATTTATCATTTTCCCTAGTACTGTGTTTCTGGCGGTCTTAAATAGAAGCATCATATGTGTTTTGTTCTTCACTGCAGATTGTTGGTCAATAGTAGAGGAGTGAACTAAACAACTGCTTCTTGAAGAGTATAAAAAGTTGTAAAATGAAAGTAAAGTAAAGGCTGTTAATGAACTTCTTTTCTTTGTTTCTCTTTCCGTTTTCCAGACTTACTCCTGAAATTAAGTAAACTACGACTATGAAGAAATGGTAACAGGTAAGTTTGATCTTGTTTCTTGAAACATTTGGAGAATATTTACTTACATTTTGTCATACTAAAAGAAAAATAAGTCACTTTAAATCTTCCAGAAGAAAAATCAAATTAAAGCTAGTTTGTTCGTTAGGTTTTCCTTTAAAATGCTCTATTTCTGCCTTTCGGCTAATAACACGCCGGGGAATTCTGTCACCTCACTAACTTTTGCCGAACCCTCTCGTGTCGAGGAAGGGATCTTTAATGTCCAACACATTTCTGTTAGACAGGACCGACAGCTTTACATCTCCTCCGAAAGACGGACACTCAAGCGATTCCCAGAATCCGAAAATCACACCGACTTTGTGAGGATTGAATTCAGGTAACTCTGGCAAGAAGACGAGATCGTATCCCTACGCCACCGAGCCGGAAAATTAAAGCTAGTTAGTCATCAAAGAAGATTTAGAAAAGGAAGTTATCTCAGTAAATTTCAATGTTCTTTCTATAGATGCAAGGATGATTTTAAATGTAATCTGTTTATTTTTTGTATATTCAAATGTTAATGCGATGGTTCTTTACCAAACTGAAAAACTTGAGAATAAAGATGTGGCATAATTAGAAAAATTTAGTTTTCTGTTATATAATCTGAAACATACTGAATGGTTACACCTTTATATGAAGCAGCATTTTAATAAGGTATCACTTGGTCCATTCTTCCATTCTAAGAGTTGAGGGATGAGCACTGCTGTTGATGAAGCAGGTAAGGTCATTATGCTGAAATATATCCCCCTCCAAACAAAAACCGCATTTGCATTTTGTGCACAAATTGATCATTGATAGTCAGTGAGTCGGATCGAATAAAATCATTGATGTAACTGACAAACTGCTAGAATTTAGTAAAAAGGGTTACAGAAGGAAGAATTGCATTGAATTTAGGTAAGTTTGGTAACAATGTTGAAACTATGTATGTAAATTTTACTGTTTTATACAACAATAGGATGATATTATTTTTTGGTTTTTCTATTCCCCACTTCATATATATATTTGTCACAGCATCTATGGATCATGATTGTTCATTCAATTTATATTGGAACTTCCTGTGCTTAGGCAATTTTGAATTTTTTTCTAAAGTTGGTATAAATGCCTTCCATTTTGATACCAAATTTAACATTATTCGGTTGATAGTTTATTCATAGTGAATGGAAGATGAGAGTCGTCAAATAACTCCGTATATGTTGAACCATGTTGAAGACCGTTTTCAGTCAAGATTGTATTATTGTAAGGAAGTAAACAGAGAACAATTTGAACATTTGATTTGAAATCAATGGATTCCATTCTATTTTTGTAAACATGATAAAACAATAAATTCTTTGTTTTGGTGTAGTACCCTCGAAAGGTTTCCTTCAAACCACTGAATGATTTGTTCTCTTTTTCAATAATCTTGAAAATTGCCAAAACTTTCAAGATAGTTGATTTGAGATGAAAATGATTTTCGGAAGAAAGATTGAAAAACTTCTCGAACTTTCCTCATAAACTGTTGTAAGGAGGTTTCGAAGAGCTTTCAAATGCCATATTCAATTTTGAGGAGTTGAAGCGCCCCTTCAATTATACGTCGAAATATAACCCCCAAACATTTCCATGTGTTTAGGCACATATTTTTTCTTCACTGTGGGATACGAAATATACAGGGTGGATCGTTCGAGATGGAACATCTTATATATCTAATTAATATACTATGTTATTATGACCCAATCAATGAAAAGGTAGTCGTCAAATTTTATGTAGCTCTTGTTATATACATAAAGGGATGGACCATGGAAGGCCACTCTAATGAATTAACAGTTTTATTATTTGAATTGTGAAGGCCGTTACTTGATGTAGATCCATGATATAAATGAGATAAAAACACAAGGTTTAACTTTAATCTACAAACTCAATTGCGGTTCTTGTGATAAAATTTATATCGGTAGAACCTATAGGAGTTTTGGCATAAGAACATCTGAACATAAACGTAGCTTCGATAAAAATAAATCTGATTCAAATTATTCAAACCACCTCATAAAAGAAAACCATTCATTCAATAAAAACTTTGACATATTACATATAAAATCAAAAGTTCAAAATTAGATCTCCTAGAAGCATTAGAAATAAATAGATACAAACATTCGGACAAGCTTTTGAATGAACAGGTAGATGTGAATTATTCACCCCTACTTAACTTGTTTAATTAGTTTTTATTACCTTTCATACTAACTGTACAATGGCTCGGTGTGGATTTTTCTGTTATTCATCCAACTTGTTCTACGATTTGTTTATAATACCATACTCTTCATTCTGTTTTTCATTCTTGATAAAACTGCTGTGTCAGCGAAACGTCGTCGAATTTTTTCAAATAAAGTGCAGATTAAAGTTAAACCTTGTGTTTTTTATCTCATTTATAACAACTTAGAGTAAGAAGAATATGATAATGATAGGTAATTCACACAAAATGTTACCTTACTTAAATAGCAACGCGAGTGACTCTCCGAAGCGTCTGTGTCCTTGACTTTGATGGAGCTTTGTTTGAGTGGAAGGAATTTGTCATCATGTGACTATAAATATGACTTTTTTATAGTTGGCCTTCAAAGGAGCATGGCCTTTCATGGACCACCCACCTTATGAATAAATTTCTAACACAAAGATATAATGTGCGTTGAATTTTCACAACAAATTGGAGGAATCAAGCATTCATCGTTAGTAATGATTGTCCTAGTCACGATATTGAAACAAATTTATAAAAATATTATATTGTTATAGGTCCTTGTGAAGATTGAAAAGTTGATCCAATATTTGAAATCGATGGAAATTAGGTTTAGAAATCCTTTTAAAATGAATAATGAAACGTACATGGAGGTGAAAGTGATAAAAGAGACATATAATAATTATACTCAACAACATAAACGATTAGAATTGTTGATAATGAAACTATTATATCTGTCAATGGAATGAAAATCCGCACACAGATACCTCAAACATTTCGCTGCAAACGAGATTATTCGCGTCATGATACAACAGTGATGTAAAAACCGCTATCATAACTCACTTCAACTACAGCAATTTCTGGCAAAAATTCCACCGGCATCATATTTTGTACAGTATTACGTGATTTCATCGCTGCGAATTTATGGCAGGGACATATACAGACTTCAGACACGACCAAGGCGGCCAATATTTTATTGCACCGCTCGATAATAACCCGGAAATGTTGCCTAATCGGTTTTCTGGGCAACGGGCTGAGCATAGATACACGAATTTCAGTTTGATTTCAACGCACGTCAAACAAAGTTTTGAGCCGATTCTGATGAAAGGAATCGACATGAAATGGGCAGGGGCGAACGCGAACCTTGATTTATGAACGCCATTGCGTGTGACTCTAAATAAGAGGAAGGCATTAATTTGGCCACGTTACTCCAACCGGAAATTTTGATGAATTCAATTTCAATATCGGTGCTTAATACGTGTCATTGGGAACGGTAAAACGAATAGTTCCGCATCTTCCCGTTCGAACTTAAAAAGTAAATTCTGTTTGATACTAAATCTATGGATATTATTTTGAAAGCAATTTGTTTCTTGAGGAGAACATCATATTTATTTAGGACATAGAAGTTTCGCTAATCGATGTTTTTAACTAAATAATTAAACGATAGAAGAATAAACACTGGGTTTCAGTTTTACAATAATAAAATGAATAAAAATACAGGGATATCCACCGGAACCGCCCGTTAAAAACTTTTCGAGTTCCAATTACAATATCAAGCTGAAATTTTATTCGCAGGGAGCACGACGAAAGCGACATCTGATGGTAGCGTAAAATCATGCTCGGCAATGGTATGACATGTGAAAGATCCGTATAAATAACAGTGAATTGTTTCAAAAAATGAATTTAAAACTAAATATGTGTTATAAAAATCTGTGATCGTGTTTTTAAATTGAAAAACTCATTACGAAGAAAAAGTGTGTATAAAAAATTAAGGAAAAAATTCTTTGAAAACAAGCTTTTATTAAAATGCGCTAAAAAGAAAAAATACACTTTTGCACTAAAACTTTTACCGTTAATTCATAACGTCATTTCAAATTTAACACATTTGACACAATTTATATGTCACAATATAAAAGCTTGTCGCGAGATATAAGTACTCGTATTTAATTTATCAGTTTGAAATATTAAAAGGTAGGCATAACATATAAATTGTGTCAAATGTGTTAAATTTGAAATGACGTTATAAGTTAACAGTAAAAGATTTAGTGTGAAAGTTAGCGTATTTAAATAAAAGGTTGTTTTAAAGAATTTTTTAAACTTAATTTCATTTTTTAGTTATTCTTGGCAATCTTCCATTTGGTACCCATATTGTAGGAACGAATAAAAGAAAATTATCCGCCATTTCGTTTTGCATTAAGAATAATTGGTCCACCGCCTTGTTGGATTTAGAATGAGGTCACATAGTTAATCATGCATTGTCATCCAAACTCAACGTGTATACAAAATTTCAGCTCAGTTGGTTGAGATCAAGTGCCTGAAAATTGAGTTGTAAGATTTCACCCCCAACATACAAACATACATACATTGCAAGTTAAATAAAAGCTTGTAAATATGTTTATAAATAACTGAAAGGAGTTTTTAGAATCTCATGGGGTTAACCTGTGAAATTTAAACAAATTTAATACATGACAACAGCAATAATGAAAATTACAAAAGTGTTGATTGTTAATATGATTTTCAGAAATAAAATGAAAAATTAATGGCAATGTAATTGCGAATCCTAGTTTGAACATACATTACCCTAGTTGCATTGTTACTGAATAATGTTACACATTACTTCGTTTTTTCTTTTAACATCATTTATCCATTTATTTTTTTATCCATTTATTTCTTCCATCCATTTATTTCCACTTGGCCACTGGAAATGTGTAAAATTTACATTTACTGTTTCTAGCTGTATTTTTGCAATCAACAACACAACAAGTGTTATGGATCATTTTTTATTTAATGTTAACGTGTTTATTTATGATAAAAGCATGATTTAACGATAATTTGACCAAATCGAGCGCTGTGATCGATTCAGCTGTCCCCACTATATACTCCGCTCCCTGCCAATACGCAGCCATAACTAGCGATTTCCAATCGAAGTGAAATATTTTCGAAGTGATACCATTTTCGGTTATAACGAAAGTGGGTCATCACTTTGTTATTTCAAATGGCAATCTACCTTTTTTATTATACATCTAGAACCGACTTTGAGCAAGGCATAAAATACCCAAGTTGTTGGCACTTATCTGTCAAAACTTTTGACAGATTTAATTATTTTTTTATGAACTCGATTTTTGAGAACATTAAAAATTGTAGCTCGTAGATCTTCTGCACTACAAAATTTTTGCTTGGGTGGATAGATGAAGGATCAAGGAATTTTTTAAGCAATCTACACATGTCAAATGTTTATTTCGTTGTTTTGTATGATTTTTTCAATTTGGCCTTTTTCAAACAGCAATAACTCAATTTTCTTCAAATGGCACGTGCCAATTTTTATATCGCCATCACATGGAGCGTCAAATTTCAGATGGAATTGTATAAGCATGTACTATACCCATGTCTTTTAGTTCCGAAATAATTTGGGAATATATTGAATTTTGATGATTTTGCAAGAACCAGTAGAGAATGCTTTAAAATATTTGAATCAAGTAGCTGAACTGGCTAAGCTCACCTGACAGGTGCCTAAAATTAATGTACTTGTCACTTCGTTCATTCGAATTTGATATTTCAACAAGAATTGTTGGTAATTTGAAGTGAAAATTTTTGAAAAGCACCAGATTGATAATAAATTGGCTGATTATTCAAACGGGGATATGTTTAATCTCTTTTCAATTCATGGCGAATGTCAAAAAGTGGTGGATAGAACTTGCAGGCAATTCAATAACCAATTTCCAAACTTGGCGCCTATGAGTAAAACAAAATTTCGAAGGATTAGAAGCAATTTTCTGTAATTTGGAGGAACAAAGTACATAGAAACTAGAAGAAAACCAATTCTCGAGGACGACAACAATCAAATTAATAAGCTAGCTTATTTTTGTGCCAATCCACATGCGTCCATTGAGTCAGCATCAATGGATATTGGATCGAGTTGTACTTCCATCCAAAGGATCCTTAAGAAACATAATATGCACCCATATTCTTTTATCAGACTACACAAATTGAAACCTACTGACCTTCCCAAGCGGCTGAATTTCTGTGAAAATTTATTACTTCGGCTTCAAGAAGATGAGACAATTCTGCAAAATATTATATGGTCTGATGAAGCCAAGTTCAATGAAAGTGGAATCGACATTCTTGGGCCTCAGAAAATCCACATTTCATTGAGGTTATTGGTTTCCAAAATAAATTCAGCGTGAACGTTTTTGCAATTTTAATGAATGATTTGTTGGCTTATCACATTTATGAGGTAAATCTTAATGGCCAAAGATACCTGGAAATTTTGAGAGGAACATTAGCAAATTTTTTAGATGGATTACCCCTTAACATTCTGAGGGATTGCTATTACCAAATGCATGGTGTACTATCACATAAGACACGAGCTGTAGATCGGAGCTAACAGAAATGTTCGAGGATAGATGGTTGGGTAATCAAGGACCAAATTTATGGCCTCCGCGTTCTTCGGACCTGACACCCCTTGATTTTTATTTATGTGGCAAAAGTGTATCTTATTCCTGTAAGAGGAAAAGAAGAGTTACTAAAACGCATTCATAATGCTTTTCGTAATATTGATCCAGAGGAAACTAGAAGGGCCACTCATCATGTTCGTATACGAGCTGTCAAGTGTATCGAGCAAAATGGGGCCCATATTGAACATTTATTCAGATCGTAAATTTGTTTTCTCCTATGATGTTTGCTATCATTTATTCGTAATAATGTAATTATCTTCGATGATTGGTTTTCGCTTAGTTCCTACAATTTTATTCATCCGAATTGTAGAAAATTGCTTCTAATGCTTCGAAATTTTAATTTACTCAGACGATAAATTTCGAAATTGGTTATCGAACTGCCTGCAATTTCTATCCACTACTGTTTGACATTCTACAAAGAAATTAAAAAGATTAAATATATTTTCGTTTGAATAACCAGTGGTTATTTTCCTTGATCCTTCTTCTAACCACCCAAGCAAAAATTGTGTCTGTAGTGCAAAAGATTTACGAGCTACAATTTTTAATGTTCTCAAAAATCGAGTTTATAACAAAAATAATTAAATTTGTCCAAAGTTTTGACAGATAAGTGCCAACAACTTGGGTATTTTATGCCTTGCTCAAATGTCGATTCTAGATGTATAATAAAAAAGGGAGATTGAAATAACAAAGTGATGACCCACTTCCGGTATAACCGGAAATAATATCACTTCGAAAATATTTCACTCCAATTGGAAATCGCTAGTTATGGCCGCGTATGAAATTTCAGCTTGATATTATAATTGGAACCTAAAAGTTTTTAATGGAAGGTCCCTGTTGATATCCCTGTATATTCAACATGTGACGGGTTTTATCCTTTTTCAAAATCTAAGAAGAAATCAAAATAAAACGTCATTTATATCTGAGAAATGGATAAGAGAAGTGAGCAAACGGTAGGGAATCAGGTAGTTAGTTATTGTTTAATAAATTATGTTTTTTATGTTTTTAAATTTTATGAATTCGAATAAATCTGATCTCTTGTTTTTGCTATCTCAATGTAAATTTGGGTTTTGTGTAATCTAAGAAATGATTTTCATTCGAACAATGTTCAGAAAAATTAGTTGTTTGTTTAATATGAAGTATTGATTATTTATGAATAAAAACTTATGTTGCTTTTTATTATTAATTTGTCTATGATGTTAATGTCGTACCAATTATTTGACACTACTGTTTTCAATATTTTAATTTTTTTTCAAAGTTTTCTAGTGAAAGCAGAACTGACTTATTATGTACAAATGTAATTATTATAGAATTTGAATTAACTCTGCTTTTAACATACCTTCTTCCACATACACTATCGATACGATCCAATTGACTGTGAAATTGAAAATGTTCATAAAACACTCAAGTTTTTATAAATCCAAATTATAAGAGCAAATAATCACAGTAGTTTCCATTCGCATACAATTAAAATGTCTGCATTTGTACATAACTTACTCACACTTCTACTTTCACGAGAAACCTTTGAAGAAGGTTTAAGAATTTTGAATACATAAATGTCAAATAACGGGTACGACAATAATATCATAGAAAAATCTAATTTGGTATATAAAAGTCTCGTGTCGCAGTGTTTGTTGCCGAACTCCTCCGAAACAGCTGAACTGATTTTGATGAAATTTTGTGTGCTCATTAGGTATATCCAAAAATCGGCCAACATCTATTTTTCATCATCATCATCAACCTCTCCTGTTATTATTTCTGTTCCTCTTCTCTTGAAGTTTTCGTCCATTTTGTTTTGATTTTATTTGAGTTTCGATTATAGTATTGACTGTTATATGTATCATTTTAAATTTTCAGTGTAACTCTCAAGGTATTTTTATAGTCATAGTGAATTGATCATTATTTCTCAGTGTTGTTATTATCTGTTCAAATTTTATCAATAACTAATAAGGACAGTTTTCACTTATTTATCAAGCAATTCGATATAAATCAACACGTGTTGTGAGTTCCTGAAAACAGTCGTTTCCATTCGCATAAAATAAAAATGCATTCGTACATAAATTAAACTCACACTTCTCCTTTCACGAGAAAATTTTTAAAAAGGTATAAGAATTTTGAATACATAAGTATCAAATAACGGGTACGACAATAATATCCAATATGGTATATGAAAGTCTCGCGTCGCAGTGTTTGTTGCAGAATTCCTCCAAAACGGCTGAACCGATTTTGATGAAATTTTATGTGCTTATTGTGTATGTCCAAGAATCAGCCAAAATCTATTTTTCACTCCCTAATCGTTACAATAGTCCATCCCAAAATGTTTTGTTACTATTTTTTCATGATTCAGCATTGAAAAACACATGCAATTCCAAATTCCTTCCTTATGCGATTAACCTATGAATTTTAATCACGATTTTTATATCATTCTGTTCCACACGCAGATTAACAAGATGGTAAACGAGTATAATAAATGTAGTATACCATAAATCTCATGTAAATTTCAATCAACCTCTCCCGTTATTATTTCTCTTCTCTTAAAGTTTTCGTCCATTTTGTTTTAATTTTATTTGAGTTTCGATCATAGCATTGACTGTTATACGTATCATTTTAAATTTTCAGTATAACTCTCAAGGTATTTTCATATTCATAGTGAATTGATCATTATTTCCCAGTGTTATTATTTATTCAAATTTTATTAATAACTAATAAGGACAGTTTTCAGTAATTGATTAAGCAGTTTGATATAAATCAACATGTGTTGTGAGTTCCCGAAAACGGTATTTACTTTACCAGTATATGTCATACTTATAAATTTGTGGAAATAGTTTTGAAGTATACAGAAACTTTCACGTGTTCAGTAAATACAGGGTGTTTTAACGAAAACTAAACAGCGACTATCTCCACAAAGATATTCGTTTCTGATCAAAACGCAAAAACAAGTCAATTTTTGTTTCAAGGGGGACATCTTTTGGGGTTCAAAACTTGCCTGAATCATCAATACCCTAAGCGGAGGTTGCAATCCTTGAACATTTTGAATAGGGAAGATGGGTCAAATGATGACTCAAAAGAAAGGTGGTATCTTTGTCTACATCGTCTTGAACGAATTTCCATTGTTAATTGAAAACTGTAAAAGATACAAGGTGAGCAACTGTTAGGTTAGATTATTTCCCTGAGACTATTCAAGTTTCAGTGAAGTTAGATGGAACAGATCCATGCTGATCAGTGGCAGTCATCATCAAGTACCATCCTCTTCTCGAATTTCAACCCCTAGAGCATAGGTGACCACCCTTGAAAATTTGGAAGAGGGTAGATGGATCGAGTGATACTTCGAAAGAAAGGTATCATCTTTGTATGCATCGCCGTGAATGAATTTTTATTTTTGATTGAAAACTGTAGAATATACAGAGTGAGCTACTGAAAAATAGAGGAGACTATCTATCGGCCTGAGCTATTCAAGTATTAGTGCAAAAAATGGAACAGATTCATTCCAGATCAAGGGCTGTCATATTTGTTTGCATTCCTGTGAGAGAATTTTCATTTTTGATGGAAAACTGTATAAGATACAGAGTGAGCCACTGAAAAATAGGAAAGGCTATCGCCCCTAGACTATTGGAGTATTAGTGCGAAAAACTGGAATAGATTCATTTTAAATCAAAAGTTGTCATCTTCCGAAATCACCCACATCTCGAATTCCAACTCCTACAGCAGGGTAATATTTCGATCCAGTGATACTTGAATAGCTCATGGCGATAGATAGTGTTCTCTATTTTTCAGTGGCTCACTCTGTATCTTCTACAGTTTTCAATCAAGAACAAAAATTCTTTCACAGGAATGCAGACAAAGATAATACCTTTCTTTCGAGGTATCACTCGACCCATCTACCCTCTTTCAAAATTTCAAGGTTTGTCACCCCTGCTCCAGGGGTTGACATTCGAGATGAGGATGGTACTTGATGATGACTGCTATTGGTAAGCATGGGTCTATTTCATTTTATCTCACTGAAACCTGAATAGTCTCAGGGAAATAGCCTTCCCTATCTTTCAGTTGCTCACCCTGTATCTTTTACAGTTTTCAATTTAAAATGAAAATTCGTTCAAGGAAATATAGATAAAGATACCACCTTTCTTTAGAGTCATCACACGACCCATTTTCCTATTAAAATGTTCAGGATTGCAACCCCCTTAGGCGGTTGATATCACAGGCAAGTATTGTACCCCAAAAGATGTGTGTGTGTGTGTGACCTGTTTTTGCGTTTTGATCAGAAATGAATATCTTGGTAGATGAAGCCTCTGTATACTTGTTTTATTATCATGAAAATGTGGATGTAACATAAAGCAGAATAGCATAAAAAAGTTGTTGTAACACGTAAGTTTTTTCGTTACATTTACAGAACCTCGTTTAATGTAACAATATCTTATGTGTATAGAAAAATGTTAGTATATAAATTTTTTAACAGTATTTGTATATTGACTTTATTTTCTTTTACACCAAGTGAACGTTATTTACATTTAAGGAAGAGACGAAGATTGAGAATATTGACTTAAAATACAAGTCAAATTCAATTTTGCCTTTTATTCGGGTACATATCTCCTCTTTTAAAAACCAGCATTAATCACCCATCATGACAGGATCTTATCGTCCTTGATAGCAAATTTCCATTGTCCATTAGTTCAATGCTCCGAATTCCTGACTGGTAATTTCATCCAGCAGTTTTCTACTTTGTAGTCCAATAAAAATGCCTTTCTTTAATTTGGCATAACTTCAATTCCTTTTGAGTATTCAAATCTATCGCCATCTTCTTTCAAAATCTTCACAAAGTTTTTCATCAGCCCAAGTTCAATGTGGAAAAAAGGAAGAAGGAAATTTTTGGGTCTATAAGAGGTCTCAGCTCAATATTTTGATATCCTGGCTGAAATCATGTTCTTTCTGGCCAAATTTTTGTTATATAATGCTGATTCATTGCACGACTATACCATAGACAAAGAAAGCAGCAATACTTTGTAAATCCTCGGTGTCCACTAAGATTCCTGTTACTTTTACGCCCACACATATTTGTCATTTATCCTTAAAGTTTATTTCATCCAAAACACTTCGCATATTTTCATAACTAGCTATCATTATCATTATCAATAGGCAACTGATATAGGGTATTCAGAATTGCAGAATTATTACCTATTTTCGCAAATAACGCAGAAAAATTTATAATGATTTTGTATATACTGGAAATTTACAGATATTTAAGCACTTCTTACTAATTTGATTGAGGAGGTCATTACTCGATCAAAGTCGATATACATATTTTCAATGAAATAAAACTGAAGTAATTAGATTTTCACTATATTGACAAAACTATGACCGGTTTCACCACACTGTGGCTTCATCAGATAGATACAAACTAATGAACAGAGTTATTCCTTTATATTAGTCTTATTTCCTACTTAATATTACAATAGGTACGAGAGGTATGTTGGAAAACCCATCGGAGTTGCTTACTTTATGAATTGAAAAAATTGAGTAAAGGAGAAGGATTTAGATCTAATTGACTATTAAGTAACCTACCTGAATTCTTCTCTTTGTTGATCTCTAAAAGTTCCAATAGATTGAGTTTTTGTCTGTTATTTTCATTTTGTAAAATTTTGAAATTATCATTAAAATGAAGGTTTTCTTTGAGTAAGTGATCAGAATAATGGGAATCTGATTTATGATAACTAAAACTAGGTTTGTGCTTGGATATTCTAACTTTGAAATTTCTGAAAGTTCTACCAATATAAATTTTATTACAACCCTGCAAGACAGTTTATAAACACCGGATTTATTACTTTTATCAACTTTAGATTTGCAGTTTTGATATGTCGGCCTAAAGAATTATCAGTTCGGAATGCTATATTGAAATTATAATGCAAGAGGAA
This sequence comes from Cryptolaemus montrouzieri, assembly GCA_013387265.2. Taxonomy (NCBI): domain Eukaryota; kingdom Metazoa; phylum Arthropoda; class Insecta; order Coleoptera; family Coccinellidae; genus Cryptolaemus; species Cryptolaemus montrouzieri. Next base: position 86,465 of record JABFTP020000070.1, on the reverse strand, counting down.
TTATTTCAATTTTAGACTAGGATTACCAATATAAGTTAAGCTGTTGTATTTTGTGTTAGAACTTTTATACATGGAAATACTTCCTGGATTGCTGGATACAGATATTACTATTCACAGCTCATTTACACATCCTTATCCACATAAATTAGCAGCTTACAATAGTATGGTACATAGACTCATTAATATCCCAATGTCACAAAATAATTTCATAAAAGAGCTGAACATAATTGAACAAATAGCAGTCAATAACGGTTACATTCCAACTATGATTGAGAACATGATTTCACTCAAAAAATTTCAAAAAGCAATCCAGGGAGTATTTCCAAGTATAAAAAGTTCTAACACAAAATACAACAGCTTAGCTTATATTGGTAATCCTAGTCTAAAATTAAAACCATTCCTCTCGCATTATAATGTCAATATAGCATTCCGAACTGATAATTCTTCAGGCCGACATATCAAAAACTGCAAATCTAAAATTGATGAAAGTAATAAATCCGGAGTTTATAAACTGTCTTGCGGCGATTGTAATAAAAATTATATTGGTAGAACTTTCAGAAATTTCAAAGTTAGATTATCCGAGCACAAACGTAGTTTTAATTATCATAAATCAGATTCCCATTATTCTAATCACTTACCCGAAGAAAACCATCATTTAAATGGAAATTTCAAAATTTTACACAATGAAAATAACAGACAAAAACTCAATCTATTGTGAATTTTAGAGATCAACAAAGAAAATAATTCAGGTAGGTTACTTAATAATCAATTAGATCTAAATCCTTCTCCTTTACGCAATCTTTTCAATTCATAAGGTAAGCAACTCCGATAGGTTTTCCACCATACCCTCTGTACTTGTACCTAATGTAATATTAAGTAGGAAATAGAAAAGAATAATGTATAAGGAATAACTCTGTTCATTAGTTTGTATCTATCTGATGAAGCCACAGTGTGGTGAAACCGGTCATAGTTTTGTTAATATAGTGAAAATCTAAATACTTTAGTTTTATTTCATTGAAAACACGTCTTACTAACATTCATAAATATTCTTAGCAAATGTTTAACAGATGGTTCAATTGGAAGAATTTTTCAAAGGGGATTATATCCGTTTTGGCTGAGAACAATGGAGATAAATATATTTAACGGGATCGAAATTAAAATTTGATCACTTTGTTGTAAATAGCAGAATAGATTGGCAATTGAATTGAGCAAGAAAATCTGATTAAAACAGAACAATTCGGAGAGGTCTTTCAGTTTGCCTCTTCTTATTTACAAAGAGATGTTAAGAAATTTTCCGATATCGACAATATAAAGTTTCCATTAAGCGAGCAGAAGCCAGAAAGAAATTGTGATTCACATCAACCGTTCAACCTTTTTGAAAACAATGGCATTGAAAGGAAGGCATCTTTCAAGAACTTCTTTTCAGAAAACTACTTGGAGACTATACTTCTACTTCATAGATCTAAAAATAACGAATTTGAAACTGATTTATTGATGAATTATCAAGAAATTTTCCATTGGATTGAAACCGGCAAGAGAAGAGGATTCTACAGTAGTTTGAGAATGTTATTAATCATATGATATGATGTCTTATCTTTCTTTTATTTTTCTAGATATCTTTGAAATTGAGAACGATTTCAGATTCGTAATTCACGATTTTATTAGGCTGCCTGGTAAACTGTAACATATTCTTTCAATTGATCCTCTTCGAGAGTTCTCGTACCAAAAATTTATGTGTACATTTTCCTGCTACCGAATTCATCCAACATCCAGACCGAATGAGAAGGAAAATTGAACAAGATATCCATTTTCATATGAAAATATTTTCTCGCGTTTTCCGGGATATCGACGGACTCTCAGGTCATGTCTGTCGAACACATTTTGGAATTTGTCCTGCATGTGACTTTCAAATTGGAAAACGTTCTTTGCTCATACATCGTGGTTGGCCTCGTATGTTTCCGTGATGGCTCTACTCGGTTCCGCAATGATCCTTGCTATGCAGAAGAGGACCAACTTCGGACAACTTTATGTGCAGAATTGAATTCCAAACTATGGAATCGACATTTTGTTACTACAACAAAGGAAGATCAAATCCCTCGTCGTGTTCTCAATAATATTCGATTCAAGATTGTTTTTATCATGAAATATAAGATGATTTGAATTGTTTCTATTTCTCACGTGGGGAAAGCAAGGACATGTTACTGTTTCAAGGTGGGCAGACTAGGATTTCTCAGTTCTGAAGAGACAAGGAAAAAAATGTCTCTTTCTCTAGCGAACCAGAATGCTTTCAAACATACTCAGTAATTAGTGGTCATGTGGTTCTCAATTGAATTATTTTCTGAGAATTATAATGGTACTGTAGTACAGCACTAATCCTCAGGCTTAGTCATGCGCTCTATAAAATAATACTTCCATATATTCGCAGACAATAGCATTAAGACAAAGGGCAAAGCTTAATCCTTTCCAGAACTTTTTCCAATAATCCACGAACTTCGAAATTCACCAGTTTGAGATTAAAATCTCGGAAAGCGATTTGATCGTTTGGTTTTCTGCGCACTGCTTTCGATGCGTTGGCCCTTCAAAAAAATGAGTACAATGTAGTGGTTCTTTTCAATATCTTCCTCATACTAGTTTCTACTCAGAAGATTTTCAGGTTTGGTCTCAGAGGAAACATTCATTGTACTTTAAATCCTTTGGAAAGAGCTCATGGGCGTTGTAATAGAATGCTCTCAAAGTGTAATTCTGTTGATAGTCCAAATTGCTAGTGTTGTGAGGCTGAAGAAGCTTAAAGTAGTTTAGTCGTGGAATCTACATTAACTCGATTTCTAGATGATTTTCCTGTTTCTTGAAAAAAATTCAATAAGTATTTCTAACACGATATGAAAAGTAAACATAATAATGATGATTGAATTTTTAGTTGATAAGATACTTACTGATTCGCAGGAACAGAAGGATTCCTTATGGCCATCCAAGACCAAGTGATCGCTACAAATAATTACAAAAAATTTATTATGAAGGACGGAACATTACAAACAGATAAGTGCAGAAAATGCCATATAAGATCGGAGACTATAAAGCATATTACGTCCGGATGCGAACAACTGGCCAATACGGAGTATCTTCACAGGCATAATCAAGTATGCAACATTATCCACCAGAAACTTGCACATAAGTACGGACTTCTGAACACCTTCCAGCCATATTACAAGTATCAATCGGCACCCGTATTGGAAAATGACTCTATCAGATTATACTACGATAGGCCTGTTATCACTGACAGAATGGTGACGAATAATAGGCCGGACATAGTGGTGTATGATAAGAGAGCCAGAACAGCAATGCTGGTGGATGTCGCCATACCGAATAATAACAACGTGCTGAATAAGTTCCAGGAGAAAAAGTCCAAATACACTGACCTCGCTATTGAGATCAAGCAGATGTGGCACCTCGAGAAAATAGATATTGTTCCTGTCATCGTATCCTCGACTGGGTTAATACCCAAAACTTTGCATGATAGTCTTAAGAAATTAGAATTGCATAAGAATACCTATATAGAAATGCAAACAGCTGTAATTCTTAATACATGTAGGATAGTTAGGAAATTTATGTCAAGTATATTGTAATCGAGCCTATTCCCTTTGATTGCTGAATCTGGGAAAGGTAAATTATATCCAGCTAACAGCTGAGATAGTGCATAAGTCCACGATAATAAATAATAAAGTTTATTACAATTGATTTCATATACAGAGTAATAATCAATGAAAAAGCAGAGGCTTAATCATTCCTAAGAATGTCTCGCCTGTTCGCCTTTGAGATAGATATATTTTGTTATCTTAAATTTATAATAACTTCATTTGCGTGGAATGTTTTTTTTTCTATTTGAAAGTAAAGTTAGTTTCACAGCGCGTAATTACGAAACAAAAAGTCACTATATTTCTTGAATTGTTCGTCACGATAGGTTTTTTTTTTCACCATCGGGCGTTAGTCAAATCCGGTATTTTAGTCACAATTTAGGTTTTTTTTTCTCACATTTTAGATATTTTTTCCTTCTCTTTTTTTTTTTAAGTCACTCCGCGAAATTTCTGAACTCAGTATTTAAACTAGGCACTTTCGTTTATCCGCTAATTAATTAAGTTGTCTATTTCTGTTCTTCCGACACAAAGAATCCAAAGTTCCACTTTCTTTTTGAAACAATTGTAGTTTTTTAAGATTCGCAAGTCTACTGGTAAACGCGAATATACTCGTGGTGCCAGATATTTGCTGGATCTTTGTCCTATTCTTTTATTCGAGCGTAGTGTTTTGTAGTCTGAGTGTTTTCCCCTTGTATCATATTTATGATCAATGGGGTTTACATTCATCTTACTCGTAAATACTTGAGTTACTAGTTTCAGAGCATACAACTGTCTAATGTCAAGCATTCCTGACAACATACATGATTTTCAGGATCCATATATATATATATATATATATATATATATATACCGGTGTAACTGGAAACAGGCTCGCCCTATAACTTTTTTCCTGTCCAATATTTTTTAATGAAATTTTTCTGAACTCAATTAAAATTTATTTCAACTTGAATGGCACTGACAGTTTATCTGAAACGTTTCCGGTTTCAACGAAAATTGGCCAAAATTTCGATTTTCAAATGGCTCACCCTGTATATTTATTGAGAAATCGAATCAAACCCTCTTTGTCTATACATTCAGCATATTTGAAGACGAATTTGCCGAATTTTTAATTTTTTTTCGATAAATTTGTTTTCAAGTCAAGGTGGCTATGACAACAAAAAACTGCGTGATTTATCGACCGAAATCGAGTACATTTGGATTCATCACTGAAACTGTAGAATTCCTTCTGTTATTGGCTTCGTAACATTCCAAACATTGTTTCTTTAAAAAAATCTTATTTCCGCAAGATATAATAGGGTTCATCAGCACTTTAATACGCAGAATATTTTACGAATATTTTGATACAAAATTGATAATTTTTCGTTGACTTTTTCCATTCGTAATCCTGGACATAGTATAATACTCGTTTGTCAACTCATTATCTGAAGAGCTTTTGAATTACATTGAAATCCTATCGCAGATAGATCACAGATCTTAGAATTTTTTTTATTCAATTTTAAATGTCATAAGATGAGATTGTGTTGCATCTGAATCGGTGAGTTGGTATAAATTGTTCAGAGTTTTTGAATTTTCACGGCAGAAAAACAGACGAAATGCTGTACACACAGAATGAAGAAGTAGATATGCTACTCATTTATCGAATGCCAAAAAACCCTACAGCATCAGAAATTTTATAAGCTGAACGCTTTCCAGAACGGCAACATCCTTCAAGGCACTATTTTCCAAAACTGGAAGTGAAGTTTCGTCAGCAACCGGTTGTTGCAGATAATCAAAATTTCATAGTAGGCGAAAATTCTGAAATTGATGTATTAGCGTACATTAATTTGAATTGTACGGTATCTACCAGAGAAATCACACAAGAAATAGGAATAAGTCATCAGAGTGTTTGGAGAATTCTTAAGGAGCATAAATTTTGCTCGTTCAAATACAATCTTCAAAAACACCTTTATGAAAATGATAATGGCCGAAGATTAGAATATTGCAACCAGTTTCTTCAAAAGATAGAAATGGATCCAAGGTCCCCTCATAAAATTTTATATACAGATGAATCCCGATTTTGTAACAACGGAATGTTCAATAGAAACAATACGCGCTATTGGGCCCACGAAATCGAGCATTTAGTACGTGAGGGTAATTTCCAGGAGCGATTTGGGTTTAATGTATGGATGGCAATGGTAGGGCGACATCTCATAGGTCCAATCATTTTTAATGGAATGAAAGGTGGATAGGCACCAACATCCCGACAAGATGGCCAGCCCGATCGCCCGACTTGTCCCAATTAGATTTTTTTTGTGGGCCCATGTGAAAATCGTGTTTATAGAACAGCTTCAGAAAATCGAGAGGAATAAATGAAATTTTTCCAAATCAAATGGATAATGTAGTACGGGCTACCATTCGCCGCAATAGGCTGTGTCAGGCACATAATGGGGATCTCTTCGAAAACCTGTTGTGAAGTTATGCTCAATTGATTTGCTGACATTGGATCTATGGTCCATTTGTGTATCTTGCGTTATTTATGTGTTATAATAAATTTTTATTCATCTGGAATGTACGTGCCTAGAAAAATGTTTATATCTTTTAAACTCAGTGCTTTCTTCATATCGTGTTTTGATTCGCAACAAAATTTGACACATGTTTTTCCAAATGTGTCCAAATATATGCCAACAAGATTCGATGTTTTTTCTTGGCGCTCATGAAGAATTAAATTGAAGAAATAAATTGGGAGTTCACAACAAACCCCACATATTGAGAACAGTTTCTGAACATTTCTTGCGAGTAACGTTTGTTCTTGAAAATTTTAGTTTCCGGTAATAATGCAATGCAAATCACGAAATTTGACCAAGGCAGAATGTGAAACTGGAGGTAATGAAAGGAGAACTTGGCAAGGACGACATCGAGCATCAACAGAGATCCATTTCCGTTATTTATGAATTTTCTCATTGACACAACGGCTCACTATTGCTAGGCATCTTCGAAAGCAGCATCGACAGAGCAGTGGACTGTGAAGTAGCACTGAAACGAAACGACATCTCAGGGAATTCAGTTCAAAGTCTCATGTCGCTTCTCGACGACCACCTCTAACCACAGTACATCCGAGATTATGTCCTTTTCATTATAATGAAGGTTCTGAGGTTTTCAGACGTCGAAATTACATATTTGCCTTGATCAACTTTTTACCCACTTTTTTTTCTGGGCGAGGTTCAATTATAGAGTGGGGAGGAATTTCTTTGAACCCGCGTTTATCTGGTTATCGTGAATAATAGAACTTTGAATTCTCTGAGGTAGGTTAACAGCGTTTCAGAAAAACATGTTGTACCATTCGTGGCAAACATGGGTGAAAAGTTTCTGTTTATACATGATAACAACATGTCCGTCTAATATGGGTTCCTGGTCACTCGGGCACTGAGGGGAATGAGAAGGTGGACTCATTGGCCGCTCGAGGAACTAACCTGGAGTTCATAGGACCGGAGCATAAGATCGGAATTCCCCTGGAAACTTCAAGGATGGAAAAGAACCGATGGCTGGACTTGAGGGTACGTGAGTATTGGATGAGCCTCCCAGGACTCAGAAACGCTCGACGTGCCATCAGTGGACCTTCCGCTACAAAAGCCAAGGCCTGGCTTAAACTCGCTAGGTTGGAACTGAGATTTTGTACTGCCAAATTAACGGGGCACTGTCGCCTCAGGAAACACCTAAATAAATTAGAATTGGTTGAGGATCCTTCATGTAGGCTATGTGAAGAAGATAAAGAATCAATGGAACATATTATGTGCGAGTGCCCAGCAGGGGACAGGGTCAGGATGGAAGAACTTGGGTCTTGCAAACTGAAGCTGACTGAGCTTATTAAGCTCTCACCCATGAAACTCGTATCCTTTACAAGAAGGATGGAGCTCGTGGATGAAATTTAGGACAGAGTGTGCCACAAAAAATCACTGGGTCGCAGTGTTCGGGCTGCTAGGCAGCCCTTACTCAAAGATAATATCTATCTTTCTACATGATAACAACAGACCTTATCAGGAACTACCATTAAGTTCACGAAATATCTTCAATGCAGTGGCTTGCACAGTCCGGATCTCAATCTCATCAAACATGTATGGGAAATTCCCAATAGTAGGTTAAGAAGGCAGCAAAACTAGCCAGCTACAGTGAAGGAGGTTCAGAGCAGGCTGATTAAAATTTTATGAAATAGATCACAATGCTAGAATGTCATAAAGTTGAGTACTAATCGTAGTCATGCAGCAATTCTCGCCAAATGTGAATATCCAATATTGACAGATTTTGAAGACTTTGATTTTTACAGTTTTCTAGAAATTGTTTCATTTCAATTTCTATGAGTTCCATTTTGATGTCGATTGTTTTCAACCATTCCCTTGTGCTGGTGGATAACTGAAAAAATAATTCTTCAAGATATTCAAACTTCTGACTAAATTTGAATCTTCGATTTTCTGCGTTAATTTCTAGGCGCAGTGTACTTTTATTTTTCGATAAGTAATCCTCTCTTCTTTCATTCGGATGAATAAATGAATAGAGAAGCTCCTCTATTTTTCGAGTGATTTGAAAATTCGGAGATTGCAAGAATTTACTTTAAAACTGCTAACTCGTAACTTTACGAAATAAACTCAAAATTTTCTTACCTTCAGGAACTTTTCTGAGATTTCTCTTCATGAGTGACAAAATAAATTTCTATATGTCTGAATACGAACATTAGGCTGCTAAGTTGCTAAGATTTCAGATAGTTTTGGGAATCCTTCTTCATAAAATTCAAACTACTTGTAATGATTAATAAACTGATTTACAATTATCTCAAGAAAAAAGTAACTATATGCGAGATCTCGCAATGTGTAGACACATTGAAGAAAATTATTTTCCAAGGGACAACATTCAACCTTCCATAGAATGGTTAATATCCTCCTTTGAAGGAGCTCGTTTTCCGATCTACTCTTCATAATCACCGTTAACCGGGGCCACAGGGAAGGGGTACAGCACGGTCAGATGTCACGAATAGGAACAATGGACTGCAGTTTCGGTCTCGTTTGACCTCGTCAGCATTGTCTACCCATTCGTAACACGAGGCTATGCCGTTACCTACTCATCTCAATTCGTTGGAGCGAACGCAAAAATGTATATATCGTTGCGCCCCCCAGCGAACCGAAACAGAGGCTACCTGACCAACGCCCCGCGAAACGGTGAAACCAAAGAGCAGATGAAGCAGGAAAAGTGGTCACACTAACTCGAATACAATAGAATAGAAATGAGGAGCGTCGGTCCTTCGACGAACGCTTCTGTCTGATACGTGAGTGTCGCATGACGGTATGTTATCGAACTAGTATGACCACTTAACGTTTTCCTGTTTTATCTGCTCTTTGGTTTCACCGTTTTGCGGGGCGTTTGTGAGATAGCCTCTGTTTCGATACAGAAAGAGCAAGAGAAACAGTAGAAACATTATAACGAAAATTATCCAGAAGATTTCGTACTTCTCATGAGACAATAGGCGAGAATTACTAAATGCGGGATGTAAATGTCGTGAAAGGCGTAAGAGTCCAAAACATACCCAGAGTCAGTTGGAAAATATCCCCAAATGTTGCTGCGCCTTAAGAAGAATTCACTTCGCGAATGACAGAACAATAATTTTGGATGGCGACAACTATTTTACGTTATCCCATTCCGAAATCAACTAATGCTGGTTTCTATACAAATAACATAGAACACTGTACAAACAAAGTAAAATTCAAACCAGAGAAAAATTTGAAGACAAGGTTTAGGTTTGGTGTGCTATTTCTGAAGCTGGGGTTTCAAGACTATATGAGATGAAGCTGTTGATGCAAACCTATATACTGGAAGATGTATCCCAAACTTGTTAGATTTCATCAAAACCTATCACGCTGATGACGAAATAATGTTTTGGTCAGACTTGGCGTCTTCCCATTATGCGCGAGTTACGAGATTGGTTAGAGGCTTATAACATCCCATTTGTACCTCGCGGAGATAATCCCCAAACGTTCCACAAGCAAGACCAATCGAAGATTTTCGGGGTTTACTGACAAGGAAAGTCTTTGGCAATGGATGGAAAGCCCAAAACGAAGGAGGTTTGAGACAGAGAATCTTTCAGAAGATACAAGAAATCGATGTGGATGTCGTCCAAAGACTGATGGAAGGTGTTCGGAGAAAGCTGCGCGCCATTCGGCAGAACCGGCCCCTATCAATCCTTTAAATACGATTTTATAGAGTTTAGATATGAGGTGAAATCCTAATGATTTAATCAATTCGATAAAGTTTTCTTCAGTAAATAATTAATCTATTCGAATTTTTTCCCAAGACTTATGCGACATACGTTAGGCTTCCGTTCTTTCTGTGATGTGCTCTATAAACGCAGTACACGGATCTGGAACTCTTATTGTGTGTTGTATAACTGCATACTCATTAATTCATAGAGTAAGTAGATGGTTCGTTCGGTGAATTTCAAGGTTTCCGTTGATTCGCTGTTGTGCTGTTTCTCTTACACCCGCAGTATTCGGGTTTCGAAGTACTAAAGTAAACTAACCTATTGCGCCTTGTTGTGCTGTGAATACTCGACACAAACTTTCCCGTAGTAAGTAACACAGACCGTTCCTTCTATGATTTCCGAGGCTTCCGTCGATTTTTTTGCTGTGCTGTTATCCCCAACCACGCAGTTTACAAATCTGGAGGTAGCTACCCCACTCTGTTTTGCTCTTCCTCTTACACTGCAGTGGAATTCGTAGGGTTTCATTCAATTCTCCGTTTCAAACATAGATCGGCTTATGCTCGTATGTATAGTAGAAAGTGGATAATTTAAGTTAGAATCGATGGAAGCTCGTATTCGAGAACTTCATTATAAATTGTTATATGATTAGTTACCTACCAACATTTATAGTGATTATATTATAATTAGATATCTTTAGTACTACAATAAATATGTACTAACATAACAAGCGCAGGAAAAATGATCCTCATTGTATTCAGATTTCCTGAGTTACGAAAATTTAAACATTGATACAGTTTTTGTTTGAATTGTGGAGGCCGTTACTTGATGTAGATCCATGATATAAAGCATATAAAACATCATCAAACAGATATCCATTAATAATTCATATAATCCGGATATGATAGATCTAATCATTCGTAAAAACTGTATCAGAAAGCAATAAATGAAGTATATCCTATTCTAAAGACTATAAAATATTCAACAGTTTAACATTCTGCGGTTCTGCAAGTACAAATATTAAATCTTTTCTCGTCAAACAAAATCTTAATATAACTTTCAAAACTTCTTATAACTTAGGTAAACATATTAAAACATCTGAACATAAACGTAGCTTTGATAAAAATAAATCTGCTTCAAATTATTCAAACCACTTAATAAAAGAAAACCATTCATTCAATAAAACTTTGACATATTACATGTAAAATCAAAAGTTTAAAATTAGATCTCTTAGAAGCATTAGAAATAAATAGATACAAACATTCGGACAAGGTTTTGAATTAGCAGGTAGATGTGAATTATTCACCCTACTTAACTTGTTTAATTAGTTTTTATTACCTTTCATACTAACTGTACAATGGCTCGGTGTGGATTTTCCTGTTATTCATCCAACTTGTTCTACGATTTGTTTATAATACCATACTCTTCATTCTGTTTGTCATTCTTGATAAAGCTGCTGTGTCAGCGAAACGTCGTCGAATTTTCTCAAATAATGTAGATTAAAGTTGAACCTTGTGTTTTTATCTCATTTATTGATACTGTTGTCATAATGCCCTATTATTATCGAGTTATATTTATTTCGAAAATATGAAGATAAGAAATTCAGGTACATACCATCACATGTTGGTAGATAAGTTTTACCTTATATAACAGACCTGATAGTATATGAGATCTGGACAATAATTTACTGAAGGATTGCGGTGCGAGTCTCGGCAATTTTTCACATTCTATTGTTTTCGATGGTATTACATATTCTGAGCATGAAAGATAGTTTCTAAATTTTCTCATAATATAATTGTAAATACAAAATAAATTAAATATAAATGTAAATACCTGACAATTTGCTAACTGGTTTGAATGCAACATGAACTTTTTACTATCATACAAAACTCTAGCAACCTGTTCTGACGTCTTCTCAAAATATGTTAGAGACTTAAATTTTTCGGGCTTTTCTCTCTTGAATTGGGCATATATCATGTTGAATGTGTTGTTGCGTATTTTCGATTAATTTATCCTCAATCCAAGAGAGAAAAGCCCGAAAATTTAAGTCTCTAACATATTTTGGGAAGACGTCAGAACAGGTTGCGAGAGTTTTGTCTGATAGTAAAAAGTTCATATTGCATTCAAAGTAGTTAGCAAATTGTCAGGCCAGCTTTTCAACACAAAAGATAAAACCGATAAATTCGAAAAATCAGGAGTACACCAATTAACATGTTCTGAGTGCAATTCTTTTATATAAGTCAAACAGGACGCTCTTTCAAGGCTTGAAACAAAGAACATTTCCGGTTATTCCTACATCACAAATATGATTCAGCTTTAGCTGCACATTGTTTAATGCATGTCATCCTTTTCAGAACTTCAACAGCTAAAATCCTTCATTCTTGTGATAAATCTTATAAACTCAATTTCTTTGAATCGATGGAAATTTTCAAGGCATCTAGGGTAGAAATGGTTAAGCTTTTTAACGAACAGGTAGACTTAATTACCTACTAATCACCATTATTCAAGTTACTGTGATCTCTACTAGCATTTTATTGATCGTAATTCCTGTATTGTACATGAGTATTCAGTTTTCATTAGCTTGTTGTTGATAATGGACGTATGTCCGAAACCGGTCCAACCAATGTAAAATTTTGTCATTCCTTACATCAATAAATTAGTGGTAGTTAAAACGCAGTAACTTGTTTTATTTTATTATTCATTATGAATAACAACTATCACGTAGTTCAGGCTTCATCGATCAATTATTCTCATATACTTATCAACCTAATTTTATCAACATTGTGGTACCAGAAGTCTTTCTTCTGACATCTTAAACACTGCATCATGTTTTGAGTTCGTCTTCGTCTTGAAGGCTCTGACCGTCTGAGTATTCAAAGTATCAAATGCAGGAACAGATGGATGGGTTAGCTTATTGTCCCTTTTCGGCACCAAACTTTCATTAACGAATGAAGGAAGCTCACTCCGTTGTTCATCATGCACATTTATCCGCCCTTCCTCAAATGCTCTCACCCATTTTCTATCCATTTAATCACTCAAAAAGTTTTGTCAGTAAACTGCACAAATCTTTCGATGAATATCGATGTGGTTAAGGTCATTAGCACTAAGTAATCTTATAATAGCCTGTACTTCACAGTCGCGGGACGATTATCGGAGGTATCTTTAACACTTAGTTAACAGCGTAAACAGGAAAAATTAGACTGAAATGGCGCAATACACACCATGTCTTCTTAACCAATGTCTAATAAATGATTCAATATGAAATTATTTTCGAAAAGGACTAGCATCCGAGTTTTGATCAATAAAAAGATATATTCAAGGAGTTTAACTGTGAAATTGCTCATTCTATGAAAATGGTAGAGCAGCTACGTAATTAGCTTGTGGAAGAAACTCAGTTTGTATTCAAATATTCCACAAGAGTAGTTAAGTGTGCCCTTTTTATTCTTAAAGATATGTTTTGTAATGGTTTTGTTTCTAGAATACTAAAATTGGAGAAATATTTCAATTCTACTGGAACTAAGAAATTTAAATAATGAAGTTGAATGAGATTAAATTATAGCCAAGCTAATTCAAAGAAAATTACACTACCTATTAATACCTATGCCTAGCTAGATCAGAGTCCCTTTATCTCAGTGTGAGATCTTCATCTAGAACCTACGTCCTAGATATAGCCTAAGGAGTAATACTCATCACTTCATTCAACTAGCTTTATTACAAGATAAATATTGAAATTGAAGTAACTCATTAATAAATTACTAACTATAATCAAGGTAACTAATACAAAAAGAACTTAACTAAAAAGTTCAACCAATTAAAATAAAAGCAGTCTCAGACGATATGCACTTGAACTACATAGTACAAATTTTCAATTCAAAACAATCTGAGCTTTTCAACAAATTTAAACTCAATGATAAAGCTTAGTCAACAATTAACGAAGATAGAAGAGAAGAATTTGATCATAAAGAGAAACACTTAGCTTTTTAGGAATGAGGTTAAATCCACGACTATTATATTAGGTGTTTTACATCAGTTTTCTGGTATTGATTGGCTGAATATGGTTCGCAAGGTGACTGCCCTAGGTAGCAAGACTAGCTCCCTAAAGACGTGGTTACCCCAGTCGTGAAATATCAAGGTTTAGCATAGAGATGAAAACTCAAAATATCTTGATGGCGAAAAAAAATCTATAACAATACCATATCTCTCGATTAGAAATTTTTAAAATGAACTACTTGTAACGCCTCAGACGATTGGAATATATCCAGAAAGTCAAAAAGTACTTCATTTCTATTACTGAAAATTATTCACTCCAATCGCTATAACACAGCTCCAATAAAATTACAAATGATTCCGAAGATTTCTAAATCGAAAAAGAGCGATTCTAATGAATCCCGAATTTATGTAAAATAGACTCGGTTCTATGAAAACTATCGATTTTCAAATATAACTAATAAAAGCGAAATTATTGTCTTCATAACGAAACATAGAATGAGTACTGCTTTCCGTTCTCCCACAGAAAAGAGAAAACGATCTTTCAAGTACTGATTCCACAATTAACCGGTGAACAAACTAGATCATTCTTGATTCGAATTTCAAACTGTTTGAATATTTAACATGATGAAATGAGATTGAATTATTAATAAAACTATGAAAACTGAGTTTAAAAGATAAAAGATTAATTCGAGAAATCGGACTGTTACAGTTTTGAAATATTGAGAAATTGATAATTGAAAGTTGTCATTAAGCTAGCAAAAGGTAGAAAGAAATTGTGTTTTCAATCATATTCGTCATTTGTTTCTTCTTTAATAGACTTTCAGGAACTTCTTTTCAGGAAGATGAACGTAGACCATTCATCTACTTTATGTTTCTTGAAAAACGAATTCAAAACAGATTTATTGAGAAATGAATGAGAAAGTTTATATTCTAGTGAAACCAGCAGTACATGGGAATTTTACAGAAGTTGAGAAATTCTATTAATCATATCACGATATGATATCTTTTATCTTTCCTTCATTCTTTTAGATATATTCGAAATTGAGTGGAATTTCAGATTCGTACTTCACGATTTCATTCAGCTGAAGCCTCTACTGGCTGGTAAACTGTGACATATTTTTTCAATTAATCATTCATGGCCCATATATTCTCGATTCTTCGAGGATTTTCGTACCCAAAAATTTATGTGTACATTTCCCTCCTACCGAATTCATCCCAACATCCAGACCGAATGAAAAGGAAAATTGAACAAGATATCCATTTCCATATGAAAATATTTTCTCGCGTTTTCTTCTATACTTTCCGAGATATCGACGAACTCTCAGGTCATGTCTGTCGAATACATTTTCGGAATTTGACCTGCAATTGACTTTCAAATTGGAAAACGTTCTTTGCTCATACGTCGGGGTTGACTTCGTGAGTTTCCGTGATGGAGATACTCGGTTCCGCAATGGTCCTTGCAATGCAGATGAGGACCAACTCCACACAAGTTTATGTGCAGAATTGAATTTTAAAGTATTAGAACGACGTTCTATCACAATAAAAAAAGAGGATTTTACCTCTCGTTTTATTTCCTTCGGCATAAATCAATTTTAATCGATTCTAGATATTGCTCATCATGGAATACAAGAGGATTAAATTATTTATCTTTGATTTCGTGAAAAACAGCTGTTACAGAGTGACAAAATTTTGATCTTTCAATTCGTCAGAGCTATTGAAGGAGAATACTACTGTGACGAAAAAGTATCCGGAAATTTTCATTTAATATGCCTGCGTTAGGTATTTTTAAGGTTTTTAAGTTTCTGTATGTTGTAGGACTGTCCTCAATTACTGTGCCAAACATGAGCGCGATATGTCAACTTGTTTGTTTACGACAAGAGTTGAAACCGATCAACTTCAGTGGTACGGTGGAACAAAGAAAGTCCCAAATTTTGTTATTTGAACGAAATTTATTACGCTGAATAATTGCGAAAGCTGGAAAAAGCTTATGAAGACTCTATTTTGTCGAAAACCCAAATGTACCAGTGTTACCAAGCCTTTAAAGACGGTCGGGAGAACGTCGAAGATTTGTCTCGTCCCGGACGACCTTCGACCTCTTCAACCGACATTGTATTACATTACATTACAATGGAGGGGGTCGTTAGGCTTTGCAAGCCTACGAAATGCGACCAAGTTGGTCTTTTGTTCGTAGCCCTTCTTATTCATTTCCCTGTAGATCTAGTTCTCTTACAAAATTAAGAATCTCCGTTGGAGCTTTCGCTTTTACTTTGTGCGGCTCTAGCTTATCGCTACCGAAATGTATATGTCTGTGACAGCAGTTGCGATGCAACTGCAAAGATTATGTTCGGCAGTTTCATCACCCTCTTTATACATTCTGCATTTTGCCGTTTCCGATTTGCCAGTTTTACTGAGATGGTACCTCAGTGAGCAGTGTCCAGTAAGGACGCCTGTTATAGTCCTCATCTCGTCCCTAGAGAGATCGAGAAGCTGTTTTGTTAGCTTTGGCGAATAGTCAATGAAGTTTTTGGCTTGCCTTTGGCCTGGAGTTTTCCTCCATTATCCTTTTTCGCTAGATTCTTCCTACCGTTCCAGTTCCTGTCGTCTGTGCGGCTTGCTTAGACCGCAGAACAGTTCAGGTCCGATGGGTGGGATTCCACCAGCTGAACTAGGCAGTTCGTCAGCTGCTTCATTTCCTGGTATGCTCTCGTGGCCAGGCACCCAACACAGGAAAAGTTTGTTCCACTCAGCTAGTTGCTTCAAGGATTGACGGCATTCCCAGACAGAGATGCTCCTATAACTGTAAGAGTATAGAGCTTTGATCTCTGCCTGACTGTGTGTTGAAATGAAAATTTTTTACCTTTGAGTTTCCTTCGTAGTCTCTCCTGGGAGTACCGACAATAAAGTCCAAAAGAATCAAGGAAATAGTGCTCAAAAATCGTCATGCAAGTGTTAGAGAGACAGCTCGTGAACTCATGGGACGGATTATAACTTGTGACGAGACATGGGTCTGTGAATACGACACACTAATGAGCCTACAACCATCGCTATAGGTGGGAAAGAAAGAAACAAAACCGGAAAAACCTCGCCCAAAACAGTCAAAAATCAAGACGATTCTGGTTGTTTTCTTCTATATTCGAGGAGTGGTTCATCATGAATTCGTTCCACAAGGTCAAACGCTCCCTAAGGACTTCCATTTAACCGGTTTGAGTCGTTTGCGTAAAAATATTCGCCGCCAGATGTGTGGCAAAAGAATTCGTGGATTTTGCATGACGATAGCGCACCATCTCATCGAGCCACGGGTAGTAACGACAGTAAGACCAAAAACTCGATAAATACCATCGAGCAGCCGCCTTATTCGCCTAATCTAGCTCGGTGTGAATATCCTCCAGATCGGAATTCCGCTCTAGAAAACCAGATTCCATTCCATAGACGTCATAGAAAAAATTCGCTGAAGTTGCTGAAGGCCATTCCTGAAAGCACCTATAAAAATGTCTCGATGATTGGGTAAAACGTTGACACTTGTGTATCGCTTTTATTGAAGCATATTTTGAATTAGATTCAATAAATATTGAAGTAGATTATTATTGTTGTGTATTATATCAAATGTATTATATCAAAATGTCACAGTGTACTCCTGATTTCCGGGCGAAACACATTGCTGTGAAATAAATTCAGTAAGCTTATTTATTCTTCGCGGGATTTGAAAATTAGGAGATTTCAATAACTTTGTTAATTTTCGACAACTCGTTCGTTAGTAAATAAACTTCAATTTTTGAGCTGAAAACTATGTCGAAAAATTTTCCTTCTCAACGGTTTTGAGCAATAAAAAGGTTGTGAATTTCTAAATACAAACAATAGGTTGTTGAAAATTTCTGCGGGATTGTAATTATTTTTGGGGATTTTTTCATAGAGTTCGAAAATATCTGCGTCAAAATATGCTCTACATATTCACAATGATAATGTATGAATTTTCATTGTATAGTAGGGCTAAATAGATAATTTATATCATACAGTGTGATCCACTGGAGATTAGCCAAAATAGACTAACTTTGTAGTAAAAAGGTGACATACATGAATTCTTTATGGAAAAAGTAGGTCGAATTACATAAACACCTCAAAAAAGTCTAGAGAACACTTCTGAATATCGATATATCGTATCCAGAACGATCAATATGGATGATTTTTTTTAAGAAATGAACACCTGCATCAATTTCTCACCAAATTATGTAGAATGCCGCAACAGATTTCAGTTTTTTTTCTAAACTAAAAATACAGCAGATGCGACGCTGCTTTATAATCATTTCATGTATTCAGTGTTTGAAATCAGTTAGTTGGCACTTTGTTTCTGTTGTAAGCTCAAATAAAAGATTCAAGTTTTGTGATTCGACCATGGAAAGACGACATTTGACTAGAGAAGAGATGTTACGAGCCGTTGGCATGCTCCAAGCTGGAAGCTCACAACGGGAAGTATCCAGGGATCTGGGAAGTAGCCCAAGTGTCATAAACCGTTAATGGTCGCGTTTCAATGAAACAGGTGGCGTAGAAGAACGCCATACAGGTCGTTTCAGGATAACTACAGTCGCCTAAGACCGATTTTTGGTTTTACAAGCCAAAAGAGATCATACTACCACAGCATCTCAATTAGCTCAAGAGCTATCACGAGTTCATAATGTACAAATTTCCGACCAAACTGTGAGAAATCGACTGCACGAAGGTCAACTCCACTCCAGACGTCCTTTAAGAGTTCCACAACTGACCCATGGAAATCGCGCTGCTCGTTTAGCTTGGTGCCAAGAACACGTAAACTGGGATCAAGAGAGGTGGGCCACAGTTCTCTTCAGTGATGAATCTAGATTTAGTTATGGTCCCGATTCGGGAAGAATTCTAATATGGAGGAACCTGGAAAGCAAAACCGTCCCCAGCATGCTCGAAAAGTTGTTAGACAGGAGGCGGATCAGTGATGTTTTGGGAAGGTATACGCCTTGGTGAAAGATCTGACCTCGTTTTCATATAGAACAACCTCACGGGAAATTCTTAAGGAAATTAGATAGATTTATCTGTAGTGGTACCGTATCTCCAAACAATGGGTCAAAATTCACTCTTCCAACAAGATAATGCCCCTCCTCATCGCGCAAAAGTTGTCTTGAACGTTCTTGAAGAGAATGATATCGATCTTCTACCGTGGCGATGCTGCTCCCCAGATCTGAATCCCATCGAGTATGTGTGGGACACCCTAAAAAGAAATATCTTGCGTCAAAACGTCTTCCATCATGAACTGGAGCTTCGATTAGTAGTTCAGGGGGCTTGGAATGACTTAGGCCAAAATGTAATAGACAATTTAATATTGAGCATACCGTGACGATGCCAAAGTGTCATTAGTAACAGAGGTGAACCTTCTGGGTACTGAAAAATATAAGTGCTTCCATATCATTTCGAAAATATCAGTTCAGGATTTATTTTTGTGTTTTACCAAATTCCGTCATTTTCAAATTTCAAATTTTTTTATAATAGGTGCTTTGGAGAGGTCAAATATTATTTTGTTTTCTTGAGAATACATTATATACAATAGATCCTAACAAAACCGAAAGATTTCTATAGATTCGAATCATAAAATTCATATTTTAAAGATATTGGTGTTCCCTAGACTTTTTGTGGTGTTTATCTTTGGTAACGCTTTTTCAGTCTCTATTAAAAGAGTATCTTCACGAACATTTAATATAATGTAAGCAATTCGAACACAACGAAAGTTATTATTTCAAGTAAAATTTGACAATACCGAAAATTAGATCAAATGCTCAAAATAACCTTCTTCAACCTCCATGCAATGATATAACCGATTCTGCAATTCTCTTCTAACATTTTAAAGGATTTCTGGTGTCGAAAGTCTGCATTCGGTGACGATTCTTCTTCGCAGCTCTTCTAATTTTCAGGTTGTGCAGCATAAACTTTCGATTCAAAAACCCCATAATAATAAATCTAAAGGACTCAAATCAGGTGACCTGGCTGGCCATTCACTCTTCTGCCGATCCATCGACCCGAGAAATTTGCATCCAAATACTGTCGTACACGAACATCGTGTGCTGAAAACGTGAATTACAAAATGGTTTCCATATATTCCAGCCCAAACATTCAATTTCTGATTCGTTTGTGAGTATGCCCAATGGGGATAATGACTATTTCAATATCGACAATTATGCCTATTTACTTCACCATTGAGAGCAAATATACTCGCAAAAAACAGGTATAATACAGAATATATGAATTATTGTTAATATTTTCACTTGAATATTCACAAAATTGCAGGTTGCGATCAGGATTCTATTTATATCATGAGCTAATTTCACTTTAGGTGAGATTGGTAATGTATACATTAGGACCCTTCAGACTGATGAAGTTGATACACCAGACACACGTCAAAATTTTCTGATGGAAGTGTTTTCCATTTGTAGGTGACTCTAAACTACCTGTTTAGTTGCTTCGTTCCGTATAGGCCGATGTTGAACTTTGTTTTTTGTTAGCCACTGAACTCGAAACTTGAAAATTATTCATGAAATATGAAACATACTAGGTCCAAGCTCTTTTTCTGGATGAATCACATTGAAAATCCTTGTCCTTTCTTGGGCATAATTAATATTTCGATAGTTGAAAAAATTTCGACCCGCTCATTAGTTGAGTTACACATTTTCAACGTTTGTCTAAAACGATAACTGTCATCGAAGGTATTGCAAAAATGGAAGACAAATGTGAAACAGATTTGTTATCTACGGATAGACGTGATAAAAGCAATAGTGCGTTTTCTACAGAACACTGATGTTTCTTAAAATCTTAAATTATTACATTTCCTTTAGAACTGAAAACTTGAAAGTGCAGAGGACAAGACTCGTCACTTGAGAAACATAGCAGAACCTTAGAATTGTGTCATTGAATGGGTGTGGTAATTTTGAGACCTTCATTTGGTTTAAGCATGGTCAGATTTTGGCTGAAAATAAACTTTTGTTATGTTTGGACTGTTGATATGATATTATGACATGCAACACATGCTCTGAACCAATTCGAAAATTGGTTCCCTCTCAATCGGCGTGTCTCAGCTTTCTTCGCTACAGTCAGTCTCATTTGACATAGAGGCGGTGGCAATTATAATATGCATTTCAACATAGGTGTTGCTGAGGGGAGGGAGTTAATTTTTCCATGTCTGAATAAATTCAGGAATTGGTCTCCATACAATCTTAATTCGACTGGTATCAGCTTTTTCCACCAAGATCAGTCCTTATCGAGAGAGAGGAGGTGGCAAATTTTCATTGCAACGCACTGAAGATTGAAATAATAATATCTTTTCTTGTGATAAGCAAGCATACAGGTTGCTGCAACTAAAACTAAGCAGAGACTATATTTACCAAGATATTCATTTCTGATCAAAACGCGAAAACAGGTCAATTTTTGTTTCAAGGGGACATCTTTTGGGGTTCAAAACTTGTCTGAAATATCAATCCCCAAGCGAGGTTGCAGTCCTTGAATATTTTTAATGAGGAAGATAGATCGAGTGATGATTCAAAACAAAGGTGGTATGCTTTGAATGAATTTCTATTTTCAATTGAAAACTGTAAGAGATACAGGGTGAGCAACTGAAAGATAGGGAAGACTATTTTCCTGAGACTATTCAAGTTTCAGTGAAGTAAAATAGAACATATCCATGCTGATCAAAGGCAGTCATCATCAAGTACCATCCTCATCTCGAATTTCAACCCCTAGAGCAGGGGTGACCACCCTTGAAAATTTGGAAAAGGGTAGATGGGTTGAGTGATACCTCGAAAGAAAAGTATTTTCTTTGTCTGCATTCCCGTGAATGAATTTTAATTTTTGATTGAAAACTGTAGAAGATACAGAGTGAGCTACTGAAAAATAGAGGAGACTGGCTATCGCCCTGAGCTATTCAAGTATTAGTGCAAAAAAATGGAACAGTTTCATTCCAGATCAAAGGCTGTCCTCTTCCAAATCACCATTCACATCTCAAATTTCAACCACTAGAGCAGGGTTCTTGAATAGCTCAGGACGATATATAGTCTTCTATTTTTCAGTGGCTCACTCTGTATCTTCTAAAGTTTTTAATCAAAATGAAAATTCTTTTACTGGAATGCAGACTTTCTAGTTATCACCCGACCCATCTACCCTCTTCCAAATTTTCTAGGGTTGTCGCCCCTGCTCTAGGGGTTGAAATTCGAGATGAGGATGGTACTTGATGATAACTGACATTGATCGGCATGGATCTGTTCCATTTTTCTTCACTGAAACTTGAATATTCTCAGGGACATAGTCTTCCCTATCTTTCAGTTGCTCACCCTGTATCTTTTACAGTTTTCAATTGAAAATGGAAATTCGTTCAAAGCAATGTAGACAAAGATACCACCTTCCTTTTGAATCATCACTCGACCCATCTTCGATATTCAAAATGTTCAAGGATTGCAACCCCTGCTTATGGGGTTGATATTTCAGGCAAGTATTGTACCCCAAAAGATGTCACCCTTGAAACAGAAATTGACATGTTCTTGCGTTTTGATCAGAAATGAATATCTTGGTAGGTATAGCCTCTGTTTAGTTTTCGTTGAAGCACCCTGTATAATTATCATGGAAATAAATATGACACAATAAATGTCTAAGTGTGGTAGCTACCTCTTCAGCTAATAATTTTAACTGATAAAATTGTTGAAAAGGTGCTTCCATTGCCAATATTTTAAATAAATGACTATTATATAAGTCCTAACAATTTTTTAAGTAATATTGCCTTGCGAAACTTAATTATTTTTTATAAATTATGATTTTGATGTTTTCAAAGTTTGTAGATTTTGATACAGTATATTTTATCAAATTCTCAGAAGTACACTACTAGTTTCGAATGTTTATTCATCGTAAAGTGCTTTTACTATATTACAATTCAGGTATATCAAGGATAAAGAGCGGATGAAGTTACTGAACATGCAGTAATGGGGATTTTTTAATTTTCTGAGTTTTGGTGCTGTGGATTTTATTATTTCTGAACACTATCCATTGAAAGAGTAAAACTCTCCTCTAAAAATATTCAACGGTTCGATTAATTTTCCAGATTCAACCATGAATGAAATAAATAATGATATAATTTTGAAATATTCAGAAATAGCACATTGAGCCCCATTAATCATGAACTTAGAGCCTTCAACTCTATTATCTACAGAGTATGTACAATCGCAATATCAGAAATTAATTTCGAGTCGAAAATTCGTTTAATAAAACAGAAAGCCAAAGCTATGTTCCAAGAAAAATGATTGAAACCCCAAATCACTAATATTCTGAATAAACAATGTTGACTTGACAGGAACTATTAAAACGAGTAAGACGAGTGTTATCGTCTGCGAAATTCATAAATATACGTGTTTTGGTTATAAGGTTAAGTGAAAGAATCTTCGTTCCGTGCATCTTACTTTTCAGGTGCATTAAAAAATGGATTCATTTCGGAAAACATCACCACATAGTTTTGAAACCACAACAGTAGCAACTACAAGTACTTCAAGGGAAAATAATAATGTAAACAAAAACACAACTTACGCTCAAGTAGCTCAAGAAAGTTCATACCCAAAGAAAGAACAAGCAATTGATATAGACGCAATTGATGGATTTACCCTAGCAGAATATACAGTGGCAGTGTCAAAAAAAGTTAACCCCTCAGATATAAGATTTGTATCGAAAATCTCTCAAGGACGAGTTTGTTTATTTTTGAGCAAAAAATCTCTAGTTGATGATTTAACCAAAGATGGTAATAATGTTATCTCAGTCGGATAACATCTGGTGAATATTAGACCACTCATAAGCAAAATAGGTAAACCCAATAATTCCAAATGAATGTATCATTGACAAACTAAGTTGTAAAAATCCTGATGTTTTAGGACAAACCTAGAAAGGAGTTTAATTGTCCTGATAAACCGATGCCGTTAGGGACACATTAATTTGAATGAATATTTATTTTCGAAAATATCATAGACAGTCCCATGTGTAATTGTGGCCACGAGTTTCAAACTTTGAATCATAAAGTGTTCCAATGGTCACTTCACGATAATGAAAGGAACAATGTTTTTAGAAAATTGTTAGACATAGGGCTGTTTCTACCTTTGGACATCAAGTGTTCATTGTTTAAACCTAATATCGTAGGTATGAGAATTGTCTTTAATTTCTTAGATAAGTGTAATATACACTATTGTAATGTCACTATTACCATAGGATAAAATGTAATTTATTGCTGTACTTGTTTAAGTTAAGCTTAATAACCCTTGAGGGGATCTATAGCTCTAATGAAAGAAACAGTTCTGAGAGTTCTATACCCCATTATGAACAGAGGCTCCATCTACTAGAATATAAAACAATTTTACAAATTTCATATGAAAACTGGTTTCATCAACGCACGACCTAGCCTAGAAAAATAAATAACAACTGAATGTACTGCCTGTTGTGGAGGCCGAAATGGTAGAGGCTTTCAGACTCATTCCGAAAAGCACAACATAGAGACAAAGCTCAATTTTCCAAATGTCAATGCGTGCGGGACACAACGGAAACAAATATTATCATATTTTTAAATGATTTTTTTGTGTATCTTATTTCTTTGCCCTTTTAGTCCGGAAAACTCAACTTTTCCGCTTCTGCACTTGCGGAAACATTGAAAATAGTCTAATACCATGTTATCCTACAAACATAAGAGCTAACTGATGATCATTTAAGTCCAAAAATTACTAGTATTGATTTTCAGTTCTTTTCGCCATTTGTCTCACTTTTCACTAAATTCTTGCCTCCTGAAGTTTAGATTTAGTATAATGATAAAAGAGCCGACTATTGAATATTTCAAAAGGTGCAATTTCGGCTCACTAACTTTTCGTGAATTAGTTTAGAAGATAACACATAATTGAAGTAATTCGCTCATCATTTATATGAAAAGTATAGATTATACTTATGGGGATAAACATCAAACTTCTTTAGAGAATAATTCATTGCGTTTCACAAGGAGAATAATTTCCTTTGTTCTTGGTCTTTATAAAAGGTCGAGGAATTCCGTATCTTAATAATAAAATTATGAAAATTAATGCAGATATGATACGCCAGGAGTATTTTCATTGTGCTTTAATGCGTGAAAAAGTCTCACGAATTGGACAATAACATATTTTATAGTGTAATTCAGAAGATAATCATCTGGGTCATAAAATTTCATTCAACGAGCGACAAACTTCTTGCAGAACAGATGAAATTGTTTTATGTCTGTTGCAGTGATATTATAATTTTCCGCCGTTAATTTTGCTATAAAACCCGTTTTCTTATGCTCGAATCCTTTTTGTTAGCTCTCTTTGACAGTATCTAGAATTCCTTATCTGTTTTTGAACTTTTAGTGAACAGTACAATACATTCAACCCAGTCGTCGTCATTATTTTCCACTTTTTCTATATTCTTGGTTTGATATAATTTCCTAAACTACTAAATAAATTTGAAGAACATTGTATGTGAAAGCTTTTCAATAAAAATTGAAATTAAAACTATCCAGAAAAGGAACTTGGCAACACTTATTTAAAAATATCCACAAAATTTAAACCAGTTGTGAATCTTCATTGTAAATACAAAGTTTGAATCAAGAACACAATTTTATTCATTCACTGAATAGAAACTC
Organism: Cryptolaemus montrouzieri; assembly: GCA_013387265.2. NCBI lineage: Eukaryota > Metazoa > Arthropoda > Insecta > Coleoptera > Coccinellidae > Cryptolaemus > Cryptolaemus montrouzieri. Next base: position 60,949 of record JABFTP020000070.1, on the reverse strand, counting down.
CCAAAGCACCCAAGAGGATGTACACTAACACGACAAATACCACAACTAAATGTTGTCTTCTTCTCACACTCCTGTTTTATAGAATATGGGTAGTGTGATTCATTGATAATACAATATTGAATCTAGAACGTTTAGAAATACCACACCTTTTAGTTTCGGGCGCCTAACACTTTTCCGTTTTGTATTCTACAGAAATAGTTACCTGTTATATTCCTTATAAAATCCAAAAGAAATTTTTTCATGAGTTCATCACTACTAGATGACGTTTCCTATTTTGTTACTCGATTGAAGCTGATAGTTCATGGGTAAAAATTTGCAAGTAACATATGCTTTTTCGTAGTTTTATACTATAGTTGGAATCAATTCTATCCATCAGATCGGTTCTTTCCAAAGGTATAGGCGTTATATTTTGATTCATTATACATCTAAACAATGATAACAAGCAAAATTCGTCGCTCTATTTGTAAACATATTGAGAATTTCAATTCAGGAACAATGTTCAAGCTTCCAAAGAATGTTACATATTGATTTTTCGATCAACCCTGAATAAAAGTTTTAATGTGTTAACAACACAAATAGTTGAACATGAAGCAACTAATTATTGTTGGGATAAGATGTATATTTTGTTTAACGGCAAGACAAGCACTAGAGCTTCAGCTTATTTTGACAAACTGCAACTATTTGTACTCAATAATAAAAACAAGCAATGTTTAATTTTTAGGAATTTTACTTAATAATTGTGATTCGTAACGCGTTTCGTTACACCGTAGTTCTTCAGACGAATGAATGTACAGAAATTAAGACAACTATATATGAATGAGAATGCGAATATAAATACAAATGTTCTCAAGTAATTAAAAGCTTATTGTGTTGCACTTTCCTAAGTGGTTATTGGTGACAGGTATATCCAATAAGATTAAGGAATATATTGCTTCCTGAAGAGTTTCAATTGAGGTGAAAGGCTCAAATCGACTTGTTCATTGATGAGTCTACCTCAGTGTTTGTGTTAGTTGATTTCTAGAGTTTCGTAAGATCTACCTTCCAATATTTATTATCTGTATGCAAAATTTCAAACTGTGGGTCGAAAGAGTAATTATTTTCTAATAGATGATTCGCGTAATTTGAATCTGATTTTTCATTTGAAAACTGCGTTTATGTTCAGATATTCTAATATTGAAATTTCTGTGTTCTACCAATGTAGAAATTATTACAGTCATTGAAATTCAATCTATAAACACCTGATTAATTATTTTTACCTGATTAATTTTATCACATTCTATATATTTGCCTAAGCAATTATTAGTTTGGAAAGCTATGTTGAAATTATTGCTACTCGAGAATGATTTCAGTTTCTTACTTGAAATGCCAATTTTTCGACAGGGTAAACTTCATTCAATTTGATTCTACTTTGCTTCTGATTTGAAATATTATTTATTTTTTGGGATTGTAACTATTATTTTAGCTACTTGTTCAATAAAATTTAGTTCTTTGTTGAAATTTTCTGGTGATAACGGGATGTTAATCAATCTATGAATTAAACTGTAGAATGCTGACATTTTATGTTAATACGGATGACACGACGAGCTATGTATTATAATACCTGTATGTGACGGCTTATGGTGAATTGCGAAAATATGTTTTCATTCGAAATTTTACGTCTAAGAAATTTACTAAATTATTGCTTTCTATTTCGGTTGTGAATTTAATTTTGGATGTAATGAATTTATATGATTTTCGAAAATATTTAACTGTCTATCTGTTATTGTGAAGCAAATAATGATATCGTCTAAATAGCGATACCAGCATAAACAATATTTACTAAGTGGATGATTATTAAATAATTTCTCTAAATTATTCATGAATATTTCTGCTAACAAAGGACTTAACGGATTGACCATAATCAGGCTGTCTTCCTTAGTATAATATTATTTATTGAAATGGAAATAATTTTGATCTAGACAAATTTGTAATAATGAAAGAATATCTGATTTAATGATCGTATTGACATGATTCTTTTCTAATAATTCTTCTACTAAATAGTAGTATCTTGCGGAGGAATGTTGGGAAAAAGATTTTAACGTCGAAAGAAATGAGTTTGGAATTAGGTGGTATAATGGTATCTTTGATATTGGCAATTAGTTCGTATGAATTTATGACCGAAAATTCAGATTTAAAATGGCAATGTTTTATTAGCAAGTCGTTAAGGAATTTTGAAAGATTGAAAGAAGATGCCGTTACATAAGAAACAACAGGTCTAATAGGTTAATTCGGTTTATAAAGTTTTATCTACGAATATAATTCAGGGATTGTGGATTGGAGTTAATGAATTTATTATTAATTTTTTCATTGTCTGTAATGATTGATTTTGCTGTCGAAATTATGTTTTTAAGGGATAACTCTCCACGAAAGTTTCCTTTTGAAAACAGGATTGATATGGTTTGACTCTTTTCAATAACCTTTAAAATAACTAAAATATTCAAGATGTCTCGTATGAGATGAATGTTTTTGCAGAGAAATGTAATTACTTTTTTATACACCGTTTTGAAGAGCTTTCAAATGAGATAGTGCTCGAACCTTTTGCAATATTTGCCTTTTTTCGGGAGTTGCTCGTTGGAACCTCAAAAATACCTCGAAAGATGAACCTCCTCAAAACAAAATCATTCGACGTGTGTAGGCGAATTTTTATGTTCACTAGGGGCTTAGAAATATACAACGTGGCTCGTTGGAGATGAAACACTCTGTATAATTTATGCCATTATTTCATTTCCAAATCGTTGGCTACATGTTCTTTTCAATACAATTCCTCCATATATTTGTGGATAAGCCGCATTAATAAAGTAGGGAGACGTGTCGTTCTCATTCTCGTAACTCTTTGTTTTGAGCTTAATATCGTGGATACCGATTTGAGCGTTTGGCTTTCTATGCTCTCTTTTCGACGAGTTAGCCCTTTAGGAAAGTGAAGTGAACGGAGTTGTTGTTTTCAATAGGTTTGGCATACAAGATCCTACGCAGAAGGTTGCTGGCTTTGGTCTCTGAAGAAAGGTTCGGTTTACCGTGAATCATCTTTATGAACAATTCATTGTTGTTGTAGTAGTATACTTCCCAAGTTAACCTCTGTAGAAAGATCAATTTGCGGATGTGGTTTGACTGAAAAATTTTATGAGTCATTAAGTCTCAACCATACAAAAAATTACGTATGGTTCACTTGTTTCTTCTGAAGTTCCACTTTGAGGGCGAATGTGAAAGGTTTAGCATGTTTCTAAAGATTATCTGCTCAGGTAGCGTTCCCAAAATTTTAATTATTCATATATAGTGTAATTATGAAATCATACATGCTATGACATCTATTAGCGTGAGTTAAGACCATAAACAATGGTAAAACATAGAAGAATGGTAACTAGAAGTCCGTATTCTCGGTAGGTAACGCGTTAGGGTTGTCCGATCATGGGGAGCGTGGCCTAGTATTCTGCCTACTTCCGGCTTGAACGTCGAAAAAGGTTGAGTTGAAAGATAGAATTGGGGAGTCCGGACTCGGTCCCAAAATTCTTGTAACTAGTGTACCTGTTTTGTATTTCTCTGTCGAGTTGACGTTAGTGCAGATAGTACATTACTACTACTACTACAATACTACATTGGTCGTTTATTTCTGGGGAATGTTTTTGTAACATTCTTGGTAAGTCGACACTTTTATTCACCTTTCACTTCTTCATTCATTCGCGACCTTTTTAACCGTTTTTGTATGGATCCATTTTGCACACAGTTTGTAACATTTTGGTACGAGGTTTCGTGGCAAAGTTTTGAATAAACATATTTAGTTAGATGAAAAGTCTTCCTGGAAATTTTTGAAACGAGATTCTGTCATTCCTCTCATCTGTCAAATAAAGGCGCCTGTCAAGTCGACTATCCGTGTCATTCGGTAAGTCATTGTTATGTTTTGAGGGAGAATTTGTAGTTACGCCGGAATTCCCTCTTCTAATAAGATGTAGGATGCATTTTACGCTGAGATCTGACCTACATCTAGAGAAACAACTACTCAGACAAATGAATAAAGTATTGATATGCTTTTTGTTTTATTGTATTGAACAAGGTATGATCATCTAGTTATGAGTGTAGATCCTAACTTGAGCGAAACTTAATTTAGTATGATTTTAAAACTGTGAATTTTATACATCAACGTACAGAAACATGAGCGTAGGTACCTATTCTATTGATTATATCCTACCTGTTATTATTTTCATATTTGACTCAAGCATATCCTCCATTTGTTAATTTAATTATGATTTCAATAAGTGTTAAGTTCAATTAAGGATACATAGACAACGCATATTCTATTTTGGTTCCACTGACTGTATTGTATATTTTGTATATAATATATATATATATATATATATATATATATATATATATATATATATATATATATATATATATATATATACAGGCGCCACCTACTTTAGTGATGAAGTTAACCTAAACTTAAGTAGTAAACTTACGCATCCTCGAGAACATAATTGAATGAAATTGCACTAACTAAACTTCCCAGAAATTTTGATTTCAAACATTATCTCAACGATCACGTGAACTATACAAGTATTCGAGTGAATATCAAAATAGATTATAATCCGAATGTGTAGAAAGTTTGAAGCGTAGAAAAGTTCTAGTCAAGGTAGAGTATTCAGAAATGTCACGACACATCAGGGATAACGAGGATAATAAGGATTACGGAAGCAATTTTCCTCTGACAAATCTAAATAAAAAAACTGGTTCTTCAGCATTCACTAGGAGCTATAGCAAATTTTCTGAACTTTTCAATTGATTCACATTAAATGCTATTACACAAAATGGTTTCATTCCTTAGCTATGTTGATTTCTCGATGTACATTTGACATCTAGATTCATTTCTTTTGCGTATTATAATTAGTCTTCCTTATTCACAAGTAAAATTCTATTCATATTTTGAATGAATTTTTAGTGCGATTTTTTGCAGTTATTGAATGAATCGAAATTCATCAAAATGGAAACGATTCTCGAAAATTTAATGAGTCTTCGGATTTATTCTTTGAAAAATGTTTTTTTACCCGATAGAAGAATTCTTTTCCCATTAAAGGAAAGCCTTGATTTGACAGTATCAGAGAAATGAGTTTTTATGAGCTTAATATGATTAGTATATTCCCCATATTAATTTCATTATTACAGTTAATTTTTCTTGCGGAATCATAAGATCATCAGTGCAATTTTAAAATAAAGAAACACGAAAGAATAGCTCGATAATAATAAATTAAAATTTCCTTCAAAACAAAAACAGTACAACACATATTTCACTATGTGTTGGAAATTTGTTTAATGTTGAAATATCTCGTTGTCATTTTCAGTTGACAATGAGGCAATAAAGCCAGAACCAAAGAAGTAAATGCTAAACGAGAAGAAGTGGTGAACGTATGCAGTTCTTGAAATAATTCTACAGACAATCATTTTCAATACACTAATTTGATGTTTGCAGCTAATTTATTTGTTTCTAAAAGGCTGAATGGTAAAACAAAATATTTTCATGTAACGTTTGAAGAAGCAAGTCTTACCCCAAGAATGAAAAATATGGCCGTTAGTGTTTTGTATTCGAGAATTGAATACAAAAGTGTTTCGTAGTGCTACTGAATTTTTTACTTGATAATCAACTTGAGAAAGGTTTTCAGGAAATAGCTGTCTACGGGTAGGTGGGGTCTTATAGACCCCACATTCATTTTAAATGCCATTGTTCTCAGTTGGACATTTGCGCAGCTTCGCCTTTCAGCAGCATCTGATAAGATCTCCTTCTCTACAATGTGATGCGTAAATTAGTAGTTGAAGTAATTTTGGCAAATGCACATCGATTTTAATCATCTGGGGTCAAACGAATCTCGCCAAGCTATTTACTCAATCTTTCTTTCCACACTTTTCCCGTGGGTAGAGTTTGAGCGTGCAAAATGTTTGATATTCAAATTCGCGCAAATACTTTTTTTTCTGAGAATATGGCTTCATACTCCTACAAAAACGAACAAAATTGACTTTTTAAACTATGAAATTAACAATATGAACAATAAGAGGAGTAGGAAGGTTTTATGGAGTGCGAAAGCGATTTCGAGAAAGACGATATTGATCAGATTAAAGGGCAAATTCAAATCAGTAAAGAAGCACTACAAGGTGAAAATGAAAGGGTTCACGAAGACGATGATGTGGAGATAAGTAGCCAGGAAGAATATGATGAAATAAGTGGAGCTATCGTGAATCCAGGTAATGATGAAATTCTAGGTATAAATTTCAAAGGAAAGGATGTCTCAAAATAATGGAAAATTGCTCTAATTCTAAAATCCGAACAGGAGTGCAAATATTCATAAAGTATTTGCGTGGAGTCAAGAGAAGTGCGCGCGATTCTGAAATCTCTTTTGATTGCTGGTCATTGTTTATTGATGACCAAATTTCATCAGATGTTGCAAAATGAATGAAAATTTAAGAAAAAGCTGTACAGTATAAAGTATAATACTCCAATCATGATACGAATGAGATGGAAATAGAAGCCGTGCTTTGTTTACTTTATCTTGATGGTGTGTTTAGAGAAAACCACAGAATGTTGAAAGATTTGATTGAACATGAATGAAAATTTTCTCAACAACAATATTCACCTAAAGATTCAAATTTCTGTTGAAGTGCTTGAGGTTGATTATATAGAATACCGGAAAAACGACAAAGTCCATAAGGTTCCCCTATAAGAACTGTTTTTGAGAAGTTTTCAGATAACTGTTAATCTGTGTAATTTTCAAGCAAGTTTGGGCCGGAAGGTTGGATTCGTTTCAAGGCCATTGTGCGTTACAGCAGTATATTCCAAATAAGGCAGCAGAATAGAGGCTTTGACTGTAGGACAGTTTATATAATAATCATGGAGAGCCAGAGAGACCATATCAATTGAGCTATACTACTAAAGATATAGCCTTTCATGGTTCAACCAATTTATTGAACCGATCGAAATGTCACGTTCGATAATTGGTACACCAGTAATGGTCTCGTCGGAGAACTCTTCAAAAACCACTTCACTATAACCCTCCGAAGAAATGAAAAGCAAATTCCACCTGAGCTGCTCGCAACTAAAAGCCGTTCTGAAAAATCAAACCCCTGTGGTTTCCAGAGAAACATATCCATTGTTTGATTCATTACTAAAAAATGATTCAACTAAAACAAGAGTTGATGTTACAGATGAATTAACAGCTTCTTATAAAGTTTCTCGAAACAGACGTTGGCGTCTTACAGTTTCCTTTTATCTTATGAATACAGCAGGTATTAACTCATGAGTTCTAGATAAGTATAATGTGGGTGATCATAAGACAAAAAGAGGGTTTATTTGAAAAATTTGGGACGACTATTAGTTGAGCAGCAAATGCTGTATCGAAAAAATAATCCCCACTGAAGTTTTTGCTATAGAAAATTTCACAGAAAGATAAGAAATTCGTGCCCATTCTTGTGATGCTTCAGTACGTTCAAATTTTTCTTAAAATTAATCAAGTTTCAAGAAAAAAATAATATATGGGCGATGTCAACCCAGATTATTGGGTCCATAATGATTCTAAAACATCTATAGATCATAATCGGCATCACTTGGAAGACTGAACCTGGCCATTGGGGCCCTCTCGGTCAAACAGAGATGGAATTTGAGGAAATATCACAGGTTATGTATTTTTCTTTATTATCTTCTTAGTCCTTTTCATGACCTTGGTTGCTATGTATAATTTTTTCTCAGATTTGTTTAGACATATAAGAAGTATGATTGATGAAATATTTTTCTGCTGTTTTTCCTTTTCTATTGTTACAGATTTCTGTCCCAAACCCCCTTTCTTCCAACCTTATCTTCGTTTGGAAATCATGGAATGCAAGAGAGAATGAAGCGGCTAAGCAGAAAAGTCTTTGGTACTCTTTTTGTACACACGACACTAACACAACATAAACAGACAAACTATTGCTAGTGCAATAGTGACGGGGAAACGAGTTTTTTCCTTAGGTTTTTCACTCGTTTATTGAATCATATACAAGAAAGTATGGTTCCCTGTTACATTTCCTGAGCTCACACTTGTGCTTTTTCTGACACACACCAAAATTAGAGATATAAGCATTTATTGTAAATACAATTATTGAAGTTTTGTAAATCCTCTCTTTTCAAAAGAATATATATATATATATATATATATATATATATATATATATATATATATATATATATATATATATATATATATATATATATATATATATATATATATATATATATATATATATATATATATATATATATATATATATATATATATATATATATATATATATATATATATATATATATATATATATATCTTGTTGCTCTGCAGTACCTACCATGTACCAATAATAATAAACTTTTCCAATACTAAAATTAGAAAATTCTACAGTTTGTGAAAATAATTAGAAATATTGAAATGCAAGAAACTGTAATTTGTAATACCTGCAGGATAGTGAGAAAATTTATATCAAGTATAATTTAATCGAGCCTATTCCTTTGATTGCTGAATCTGGGAAAGGTAAATTGTTTCCAGCTAACAGATAAGATTAGTGCACAATTCCACGATAATAAATTAATTTCACAGTTTATGAAAATAATTAGAAGTTATATTTTTTGTGGTTTACAGATGAGCGAAACATAATTATTTTTACTCTTTATCTCAATACGCTCATTATTAAAGTATTCATGAACAATATTATGAATTAATTTTTCGAAGAAAAATAATAACGACAAAAACCTACAAATAAGGCTAATGCCATTTAATTTGAAATGGAGTCTATCAGACCCCACTTGAACGAAAATGTAACTTTTACTAACCTATCTGTTGTTATCTAACTTTTCGAAGGTTTTATTACCTACGCAGAAATCAATAGAAGTAACAACTATGGAAGATGGAAGAAAAGAATAAAAAATAATAAATTAGAATATTGAAGCTGACACACTAAATCTATCCGTCCTGTAATGCAAATAAATATTTCTTACAGTTATTCTTGAATGATATAATAGCGAAATTGATGTAATCACTTGGAATCATATTATTTTTTGAACAATATTGTATGAGAACGAGCGTTTATAAATAGAACTGTTATTCGTTGACAATGCCAATTTGTGCCTATGCCTGCCGTTGATGTTATGGACATCCGATCGAAACCTCACTTTTGGTTGACGAATTTTCAAAATTGATCTAATTTTATTAGAATGCATGTAAATGTTCTCTTTGTAAGATTTTCTTGCAGTTGTTATGAGTTATTTTGAATTCTCCAACAATAGTTAGCCCTTATGTATGCATTCTAGTAGCCTTCATAGCATTCCTCCATATTCCATATTCGCTCACATTATTCTTCACTTAGATCACCAGAAAAACAGCCAAGGTAGTTGTAAGGAGAGTGAACCTTGGTGTTCATGTTACATCTAAGCATTTGAAGGTGTCTTATGAGTTGTTCAACCTCTTGAGAACAGTCAAAACTTTCCTTATTTCCCAAAAAACTCTGAACAAGCCAAACGAAGTCATTCTTTGCATATTTTTCATTATCTGCCATAGTTCCCGTGAAAATTGAGATTGTGTCTTCTATTAATGATCTCATTTGTATGTCGCATTAGAGTTGTCCGTTTTTATCTTTTCTGCACTCACTTTTGAGAACTTTTGGGACAAGAAAAATAAAAACAATTTCCATTTTTATTGAAATATAACGAATTGTTTCATGAGCCATAATTTTGAATGCAGCGAAGCCAATATTCTGCTTTCCCTTGATACTAAAGTTGGATTCATCTCGAGTAGGCCAATCTTTTCGAATACAGAGTTAGTTTTCAGCCCTACTATTCTACAAGAGGAGGAACAGCGATACTTTGTGTACTGTGTTTGTTGGCCTAAAAGAGAGATGACGATTTTCACATCAATGCATATGAGCCAGCTTTCTGTAAACTTAATTTAATAGATATACATTCTTCTTTCACTTCAGTAGAATGTGCAATCGGCAACGACCCTAATCTTCCCGTTCTGTAAGAGAACTTATTTGAGACGCCATTTTAATGAATTTATGGAAATTCTTCATTCATTAGAACTCAAATCGGTAATCCAATCGCAGCCATTAAATCAGGTACATCTTTAAAATATACAGAATCACCTTCTTCATAAAAATGTTTCAGAAACTCTTTTCTCTGGTGCAGTTATAAAAATTTTTAGTTTCTTTCTTTTAGCGTAAAAGCTAGGATTTCTGAAGCATTCTCGGATCTCTGATGTCATAAATCACCTTGACTGAGGTACAGATGAATTTTCAGAACTCAAAATTCCTATGTTTTGAAGGATATTCCCATTTGGCTTGATTTTTCAGGTTGATACTCATTATGTTCACCAAACAAAAATAGCAATCACCATGGTGGTTAACGCGTTCTTTTCAGATAGCATAGAACCTATGGCTCATAACGCATTTTCAGCTGCTGTCAAAATTCTTGCGAGCTTCACCTACGAACTCTGCCCCATTCAAATGGTACTCTTCAAATATATACTCTCCGCAAATGAAACAAAAAAGAATTTGAATCATTCACTCAAGCTCTTCTTGACGATGCCATATCAAATTATAGCTAGTAAAATATCAAATTTTGTTAATTATTAGTGAGTTCTTATTATTACGGAAATTAAGTGTTATTTAGTAAAAGCCATAGTTCGTAAACAACAGATGTTAAAAACAAATGAGAGTATATCAAAGACGCCAAATTACTAAATATCGAGTGACATAAGTCATTCATCAGACGAAAAGTGTAATTTTGTTGTCCAGTGATATCAACAGATATGTGAGTTATTTCAATTGATAATATTTTACTGATATATGGACTCGCAAAGTTAAATTTGTGTGCATGCTATCCAATTAGTTTCATGTTGGGATTTCATGGTTCCATCTGCATTATGGCGAATGCGCCAGTCTCAAAACAATAGTCTCCCAATAATTGAAAAAATGTTGAATAAGGAGAAGTGGAGGATATATGTATTGTTAAAAATGATTCTACAGACGATCATTCTCAAAACACTCATACAGATAAGAAAAATGTTTATTCGTAAACATTTGAATGGCCCCAATGTGACAATTGAAGAAATAGGCATACCCCATGTTTGAAAAATATAGACTAAAACCAAACGTCAGTGTTTTGCATTATAAAATTATATACAGAAAAGTTTCCTCTTATGCAATGCTACTGAATTTTCTACTAGACAACACTCTTGAGAAAACTGTTCAAGAAACTCGTTAATATGCGAATGATGACTGTAGAATCGAAGGAAAATGTTCGAACCATGGGTACCATGTATCAAGACGGATTTAATGTTTAAGTTTATTGTTAGTTTTAGTCTGATTAAAATGAAAAAATCATTGATAAGATTGCTGTACAAAACTATTTAGTTGAGAAAAATTTGGAATGTAGGTTGTTACAGTAAGAACAGTTTATTTCAATTGTATATTATTTATTTAAATCTTTAAATGAATAATATTGAATAATTATCAACAGCTAGGTGAGTTATTTTTCATTAATATTATTTGATTTTATGTTTCACTGAAACATACTGCAAAAGGTGCTCACTGTCGATTTCAGAGGTCACGAGCGGCCAGTGCCTTAAGTGGTTGAAGAATTTAATTTGAACAGAGTGAACTCCTCTTGTATTTCTCGTTATATATGAAATAAATACAGAACAGTGTCAGTTGATTTGACAATAGCAAGTTTCAATCTCAGTAAAAATATTGTATCCTAATTTAATTTTTTGGATGTAGTTTTGATAACATAAGTGATAGTTTGGAAATGAGACTATAACTATAATATTTTAATATTCTGTTCGAGCGTCGTCGTGTCAAGTTATCGCTAAAAAGTATTCACGTTACTATTACTCGGTATATTCTATCAGCTTTTTAGTAAAGTGAACATATAATCAGTCGGTAAATATAGAGAAAATTTGATTTATACTTATTCACCTCATTCGTAACGTGTTTCGATGACACAGCGTCTTCATCCGACAAAAACAAAATTAAAACTAAAGTAAGGTGCAAATAATTATATATGATCTACACTATTGGATTACTTTGTTTTTGAGTCTTCATTTTACCGTTCGAACGAGGGTCTTATTATAGACATTCACTCAGCCTCCTATTTATAGAAATTCTCATGGGTTACTGAGATACTAAAATACATTACTACCCTCAACAGTTTTATATTGATTTCGGTTTGTGGATGATATCATCGTACGTTTAATTGGTATGAAGAGAGTTTAATATTTCAGAAAAGTTTATAAATTCAATTCATCCAATGTTGAAAATCACTACCAAACTTGATCCAATTTTCAGATTTAATTATTACCAAATTAAATAATGAACATTGATTCTCTATCTTTCATAACCCGTGTCATTCAGAATTGGTAATTCGCATTATGTCGTTGCATTCGGTTCAACATGAAATATCAGTATTAATGTTCCTTCATCTTCACATAATTTGACCGAGAACTTGGTATTATCAAACAAAGAGCTTGTAATAATAATTACTATCCAAATGTCATAACTGAATTACTTAAAAAATCGGAAACTTAAGGGAATATATAGTGTACCGAAAGTCTAAAGACACATATGTAGGAGCCACACATACGTTGAGAGAGTTATCCATAACTTAAAACATTTACTGGAAAACTTTCAGTTACACATCTCATTCCGAACCAATAATAACTCATTCAAACACATCAAAAATAACAAATGTAAAATAGATAAAAGAAAGAAATCTGGTGTTTATAAATTGCAGTACTTGTAGTAGAATGTTTATTGGTAAAACCCATAGAAATTTCATTATTGAAGGAATGAACATTATTGCAGTTTCATAAAAAAATTACAAATTCTAAATACCAGAACGATTCAATTGGAAAAATATCATAATTTCAACCAAAATTTTATCATCTCATATTGATCCAATAAGAATCTTGATATTAAATTTTGGGATTTCCTGATATCAATAGACATAAATCTTTCAGCACAGTATCGAATGAATTAATAAATTTTGGCTAAAATTCCTCTTTGCATAATTTCTTTTTGGCTGGATGATTCAGGATCTGTGAATTTCATTGGGTGATTCGATTCGTTTTTATTCAAATGTAGATTATATATAATTTATTGTACCTTAGTTCCTAGTAATTTTCATTTTGTATTGTACCATAAGGCAATCTTACACCGCAACGCGTTATAAATGAAGAAAATAGGTGTAAATCAAATTTTATTTTCATTATCATTCACTCATTTAATTTTCAAGGAAAAATTTGTCGACAATAAGGAACTTACGTGTTTTTAGCACTCACTATTCCATCTATAGTTAATGGACATCAAATTATTTTCAATCTTACATTTTGTTCAAACGACGAAATTGCCATTAATTTATTATTGCTTAAATTGAAAAATATATAATACACTCTAAGAAATTCAATATTCAATACTCGAGAAGAAGTATAACTGGTGGTATGCAGGCTGTCATACCTTGCAGATGTGGAAATGTTAGGAAATTTTGACTTAACAATGGATGTTAATTATGCAAAGGTACTAGTTTCTTATTTCGATCAAATATTATTGTAATTAAAATATGCCTTCACCTTATTTCACATCAAACTTCTCGAAGATTGTCACATTGAAGTATATGGTATTTCCTGAGAACATAGGCTTACTTCAGATGGTAATTTATCAACTAAAGTGGGGAATATAACCTCTTCATTTCCAAGAGCTGTTCTTATCTTTTGCCGCGAACGATAAAAGCAATCTGCATGAAATTTGAGAGAAATCCTCAGTTCGACAGGAGCTTCTGTGTCAATGTTTTCTCACAGATCCCTTTTTTTCCTAACATATTTATCAAACAACTTGAAATCAGAAAAATTCGAGTAGACTGCTGTCATTTATTGCTATGGACAGGTATTGTTATTTTTTCCAGTTTCTAGAAATATTTCGTTATTTTCATTCAATTCAATAAATTGAATTTATATTTATGGAATGAATCGATTCTAATCATGAACTGACTGATATGAATTATGTGTATAATGAAAGATTTCTAATTCACCGAATGAAAATCATCTGCTGCTGCTGATGCAAGTACAAGTGAAAATTTCAAGTTCAATCCTAATGAAATTCGAAAACCATGCTTAAATTCCAGAATCTGAAAGGATAATATTGATGAACAATCAGTAGACATATAAAGAGATTATTACCATATATATCCCAGAAACATAAAAGGGTCATAAATGTGTTAGAATAAAACCAAATCAACATCATACAATGAGATCAAGTTCTTTCACAGTGGGATTTTATTTCACAGTCGAGTATTGCTAATGCTTGATAACTCAAATGGTGTTATTCAACATCCCATTTGAGGATTTGAAAACAATACACATACCGTAACAGAACGTTGACATTAGTACAAGTTTTCTACAAAACGATAAAAGTATTCGATGAGATCTCAATAAGATATACGAATAATTTAGAAGAGATTTTACAGAAACCTTTGGAATAAATATTACTTGCATCACAGGCAACGAAGATCAATTAATCACAACACTTTTGATTCTTTCATTCGGCAACAAATATTTATGGAATTTTCGAAGGATTCATCAGTTTCTTAGAATATTATGTTCAACAACACTTAATTTAATTTTCCTACTTGTTTATGTGAAATTGAATAAACACTACTATTTCTTAACATAACCTATCATGATAATATAATCAAAATAAATGACTCAGTGAAGAAAAATCAAACGATATTAAAACCATTATTTCCGATTCAAGTTTTGATATTTTGGTTGCTGGTGCTAATTTATATTGTTTAGCAAGAAATTTGTTTTCGAGATTAATAAAGGACACAGAAAATTTCCTATTGAAACGCAAATTGGAAAAATAAGTATTTCATGATTTTAATTCAGTCATCTATTTGATCACTCAATATTATCCAAAAATTTTCAACAAACACAAGAACTGAAAATATTATATGAATAACAAATGCTGACATAATGGATATAAAAGCCCGTAATTATTGAAGAATAGAGGAAATAAGTTTCAGATTTCATTACATTTTCAAAGAATGAGGAAATTAAAATATCACGTCATTCATACATAAAAACAAACTACAAAAGTGGGGACAAATACAAATCAAGCAAGCCGGTAGTTATTGGTAGATTATGTTAATTTATCATTAGTCATTGATATGTTATGCTATTCTGCACTAATATTAATGGATTTATTATTGAACATAGATTCATTTCATTTGTAGATAGGTGCATAGAGCTATTTTAATATATGACATAATTTTGAACTTATTTGTGGTGCATTATTATTACGGTGATATATGTCAAATATGAAAAATAAGTTTCGAATATATACGAAATTAACTATTTTAAGCAAATTCCAAATTCTAGTGGGAATTGAATCAAACGGTACAATGAATTTGAGAATTTTAAAAGGAATTTAATTCATCAACTTATCATATCCAGAACCTTCAAGAACCTTATTAATTGAAATATCACATGAAGAGAAAAGATTGATCATGAAGTTTTGATCAAAAGAGGAGAAAAGGAGAACTCATCGGAAAACCATTTATTTGTTAGTAGATTTTATTATTGAATTTGAAATAACTCTGCTTCAAGCTCTCCTCCACTAATAGATTCGTTTTCAGTTTTATTTGAAGGGTCTATGTTTCATTTTTGATTATTTGGTTGTTGATAATGATCATAAGTTCTTTATTTGGTGTTGATGGAAACAAATTTATGATGTCAAAAGAACGTTTTTTTGACTTAATGATGTTCAGTTAAATTTGGTAATATTCTCTTAAGATGTTTGCGAAGGGTTGAAGTGGATGCATTAGTATATAATAAAACAACTAGTCTCCTCGTTCGACCTTCTTTATATATGTTGGGAAGAATATAAAATAATAGAATTCTTGAATTTATCACCTAGTGAGAGAGTTTATTTCAGAAAAACTTATTCAGACAGTTTTATATGGTTCCGTTAATATTTTCTCGAAATTTCATCAGTTAGTTCAATGAATTTTGTTGAATAATAGTTTTTGGTTTTATCCGTATAAACAGATTTGCCTGAAGAATCTGAATTGCATTTATTTTTTTTTTTGAATTGTGGAGGCCGTTACTTGATGTAGATCCATGATATAATGAGATAAATACACAAGTTTATCTTTAATTTTATTTTATTTGAAAATTGACGACGTTTCGCTGACAAAGCAGCTCTATCAATTTTATCATTCTTGATAAAGCTGCTGTGTCAGCGAAACGTCGTCAAATTTTTTCAACTAAAGTGTAGATTAAAGTTAAACCTTGTGTTTTTATCTCATTTAATTGCATTTATCGCATTTCGATAGGACTAATTGATTTTCTGGAGATTTCTTTTCTATTTGAGAAGTGACCTTCATTTTGATATTATCAACATGGCATATATATTGCTTTTGCATATATTGATTTTTCATAAATGTATTGATCTAGTGAATCAATTGTGTTAAAGGGTAATTCTATATTTATTGCAAATTTTTCTCGATCTTTTCATTTAATTGCATTAGATATTTTAAATCTTCATATTTAAATTTTAGTTTTTAGATTTAGATATCTTATCATTACCGAATAAAGAACTCAAAACTATTATTAACCTCGAGATACTGAAACCTCTCAAATCAGGTTGGAACCGATTTTGTTAGTAGGTTAATTCTGTGATCCGTAGATTAGTCAATAAACACCTCAAAAAAGTCTAGGGAACATTTCTGGATATCGATATATCGTATCCAGAACGATCAATATGGATGATTTTTTTAAGAAATGAACACCTGCATCAATTTCTCACCAAATTATGTAGAGTGCCGCAACCGATTTCAGTTTTTTTTTATGAAAAACTAAAAATGCAGCAGATGCGACGCTGCTCTATAATCATTTCATGTATTCAGTGTTTGAAATCAGTTAGTTGGAACTTTTTTTCTGTTGTAAGCACATATAAAAGATTCAAGTTTTGTGATTCGATCATGGAAAGACGACATTTGACTAGAGAAGAGATGTTACGAGCCGTTGGAATGCTCCAAGCTGGGAGCTCACAACGAGAAATATCCAGGGTTCTGGGAAGTAGCCCGAGTGTCATAAACCGTTTATGGTCGCGTTTCAATGAAACAGGTAGCGTACAAAAACGCCATACATGTCGTTTCAGGATTACTACAGTCGCCCAAGACCGAGTTTTGGTTTTACAAGCCAGAAGAGATTGTACTACCAAAGCATCTCAATTAGCTCAAGAGCTATCACGAGTTCATAATGTACACATTTCCGACCAAACTGTGAGAAATCGACTGCACGAAGGTCAACTCCACTCCAGACGTCCCAAGGAAGCTTGGTACCAAGAACACGTAAACTGGGATCAAGAGAGGTGGGCCACAGTTCTCGTCAGTGATGAATCTAGATTTAGTTATTATCCCGATTCGGGAAGAATTCGAATATGGAGGGAACCTGAAAGCAAAACCGTCTCCAGCATGCTCGAGAAGTTGTAAGACATAGAGGCGGATCAGTGATGTTTTGGGGAGGTATACGCCTTGGTCGAAGAACTGACTTCGTTTTCATACAGAACAACCTCACGGGAAATTCTTACGCAAATGAGATAGTTCTACCTGTAGTGGTACCGTATCTCTAACCAATGGGTCCAAACCCACTCTTCCAACAAGATAATGCCCGTCCTCATCGTGCAAGAGTTGTCTTGAACGTTTTCGAAGAGAATGATATCGATCTTCTACCGTGGCCTTCTTGCTCCCCAGATCTGAAGCCTATCGAGCATGTGTGGGACACCCTAAAAGAAATCTTCTGCGTCAAAACGTCTTCCACCATGAACACGAGCTTCGATCAGCAGTTCAGGGGCTGGGAACGACTTAGGCCAAAATGTAATAAACAATTTAATATTGAGCATGCCGCGACGATGCCAGAGTGTCATTAATAACAGAAGTGGACCTTGTGAGTACTGAAGAATATAAGTGCTTCCATATTGTTTCGAAAATATTAGTTCAGGGTTTTTTTTTGTGTTTTACCAAATTTCGTCATATTCAAATTTCAATTTTTTTTTATAATAGGTGCTTTGGAGGAGTCAAATATTATTTTATTTTCTTGAGAATACATTATATACAATACATTCTAACAAAAACCGAAAGATTTCTATAAATTCGAATCATCAAATTCATATTTTAATGATATTTGTAAATGTTCCCTAGACTTTTTTGAGGTGTTCATTGATTCTGGGCTCCTTCGATGTTTTACTATCGGTGATTCACAGAGCCCGTTGTTTGTTTGTTTGTTATTCCTTTAACGTGCTCTATTTCCGCCTTTCAGCCAATGACACGCCGGGGAATTCTGTCACCTCACTAACCTGGGAATTTTACCGAACCCCTTTCGTGTCGAAGGAAGGGATCTTCCATGTCCAACACATCTCTATTAGACAGCACCGACGGCCTTACATCTCCTCCGAGAGATGGATACTCAAGCGATTCCCATAATCCGAAAAATCGCACCGACACTGTGGGGATTGAACCCAGGTAACTCTGCGCAGGAGACGCCACTGAGCCGGCCAACAGATCCAATTATGAGTGAAAATTTCGACAGGCAGCATAGAAACTTACGTGATAAGAAAACCCATATTTTACGTCTCCACTCCGAGCAGACGGTGGAAACAATCAACAATCAGAATTATTTCAACTTCACTGATGAAATTTATATGAGCAATAACGGCTTATGGATGGGTAATCCACCCAGTCCTTTACTGGCAGAAATCTTCATAAGTAACATTAGAAAATAGTTCGTTATCATCCGCTATCGAAACATTGCATTTATTGGGTTAGGTAGATTTTAGCACCCTAATATAAAGGTCTCAAAGGAAATAAAAATGAGAATTTTATCAATTTTAAGATATAACTGAGACGAAAATTGACAACATACATGAATTTTCTTTTTATCCATAAGCCATGCCATAAATATCACAATTCACAATTCTTTCCCACATTCACATCAACATAAATTATTTGCTTATAAGAGTATGATAATTAGACTCACCACGATACCGATATCCGAAAATGAGTTTTGAAAGAGCTCAATATTACAAAATAAAAAGCGGTCGAAAATGGACATAATTCTTGTTTGTTGGACAGTACGTTTTCTTTTAAACAATCTAACCTAACCCAAATTCATAAGGAAACAAATCAGGTGTTCGTGAACTCTCTTGTGGAAGATGTGATGAAATTTATACCAGGTAAACTTTAGAAATTTCAATATAAGGAAATCGGAACCTAAACACAGTTTTGACAAACAAAAATCAGTTTTCATCATCTTCTAGAAGAAAACTATACTTTCACGAATAATTTTGAAATTTACTTAGTAGTCAATTAAACCTAAATTCATCACCATTACTTTATCTCTTCAATTCTCAAAAGAAGCTTTGGAAAATTGGATTTGTCTCCTATTTAGCTGAGTACTTGTTTGTACCAATATAATGTATAAGGATATAAGGACATCAATCTTTTGAATGTAGCAGTGTGATGAAACGCGCAATAAATTTGTCAATATAATGAAAATTTGCCAATAATTCTAAGAATATCTTTTCTATAAAAAGAAAACTTTAATCATTTTGAATTGATAATTTTCGAGATATTATAAAATGAAAATACCAAAAGATTTCGTGCTTCATTATTTTGGTGACCGAATTCATACCGTATTATTTCACAATTTTTTCCTCATTATTACGTTATCTAAGCAATCCATTATATAACTACTAAGTTAAGATGAAAATGTTTTAGGCATTTTAACCATTACCTCACAATTCATTTAAAATAATGCCTCCTCTGTGTCAGTGGAGCATGCAAAATAATTGTCGAAATGAATAACAGCCAAATTATGCCCAATTTCTGGCAAAGATATGCAGATAAGCTCGGTTGTTACCCATTTGCTGTAAACACGCCAGATATCTGGTTTTATGTGGATTAGTCAATATTTATGTTTTCGGGGTGCATATTTCTTTTCACAACCAGTGTCGTTTTCTTGTTATTTAAATTAAAAACGCTTCGAAGAAAATGCTTGCGAGTTCATTTGAATACGAAATGGGATATAATGAAATCGGTCAGTACTTTCCTGAAGTTCATCCTTAAAATAAAAATATCTGAAACATCTTTTGAATGTTGATTCATTTCAATTATTGCAAGAACGAAAATAAATTTATAGTTTCATGTAACAATTTAAAACATATTTAATAGCATATATGTCATATGTATAAAATTTATTCCATTTTCATTTTACTGGTTCAATTAATTTTGAATAATATAAAAGAATTTCTTATGTGAATGCGACCCTCTGTTGATGAGTAACAAAGAGAAAAACTATGTACACAAGGTCGTCATTCTTTTAATTGGCAATATGAGGCGTATATCCCATAAGAAAGCCTGTTCATATGTTCCTAGATTTTGTAGGACTCTAATTTCTGCCATTTGAAAATTTCGGCCGTACAATTGTTGTTTTGGTTTCTATTTACCCATTAATGCCTATGATATGATATCAATGAGATAAAAAACACAAGGTTTAACTTTAATCTACACTTTATTTGAAAAAATTCGACGACGTTTAGCTGACACAGCAGCTTTATCAAGAATGAAAACAGAATGAAGAGTATGGTATTATAAACAAATCGTAGAACAAGTTGGATGAATAACAGGAAAATCCACAACGAGCCATTGTACAGTTAGTATGAAAGGTAATAAAAACTAATTGAACAAGTTAAGTAGGGTGAGTAATTCACATCTACCTGTTCATTCAAAAGCTAGTGCGAATGTTTGTATCTATTTATTTCTAATGCTTCTAGGAGATCTAATTTTGAACTTTTGATTTTATATGTAATATGTCAAAGTTTTATTGAATGAATGGTTTTCTATTAGGTGGTTTGAATAATTTGAATCAGATTTGTTTTATCGAAGCTACGTTTATGTTCAGATGTTCTTATGCCAAAACTCCTATAGGTCCTACCGGTTTCCGGAAACTATACAATTTTAAACAAAGATCCAACTATTAAATTCCAGAAAATATTAAAATTGCAATAAATGACGCAAAATCTTTAATTAAAGCAATAGATAAATACAAATTAATTTTACCAAACCCTCAACCACCTCAACTGTATTCACTCATTAAATTGCATAAAGTAAATAACCCCGTTAGACCAGTCGTATCTTACGTTACAGCCCCAGCCGTGAAATTGTCGCACTACCTTAAAGATATCATTAAAAATTATTGTTCATTCAAATCAAAATTTTCTATAGAAAAATTCTTTCGAATTGATAAATAACATAAAAAACGTTAACCTACCACCTAACGCAAAAGTTATTTCGTTTGATGTTGAGAATTTATACCCAAGTGTTCCTCCAGGTGATGTCAAAATATTAATCGAAAACATGTTGAATTCGAATCATGTTAACCACATAATTAAATCAGAAATATTGAATCTGTTGGACGTTTGCATTGAACAAAATTATTCTTCTTTCAACAACATCTATTACAGTAGTGAAAATGGTGTGATCATGGAAAATCCTTTGAGTCCACTTTTAGCAGAGATTTTATGAAAAATATTGAACAGAAAATTCATACACATCCACTCATTTCCAAATTTTTTATTGGTATAGATATGTTGACGATATCTTAGTATGTTTCATTGAACTACTCGTCAATTAGACTTATTTCTTAATTTCATTAATTCCATCCATTTGAACATTAAATTCACGATAGAAATTGAACAGAACGATTCCATCAATTTTTGGACTTAAAAATCACTAAACAAAATAATAATCATGTCTTTTCGGTCTTTCGTAAACCAACACATACTGATACAATTATACATAACTACTCATTACATCCAATTCAACACAAAGTTGCAGATTTAAACAGCATGGTACAACGGTTACTCAATTTACCTTTATCAGTAGAAGATTATAATAAAGAGTTAAACATCATCAAACAGATAGCCATTAATAATTCATATAATCCGGATATGATAGATCTAATCATTTGTAAAAACTGTATCAGAAAGCAATAAATGAAGTATATCCTATTCATAAAGACTATAAAATATTCAACAGTTTTACATTCTGCGGTTCTGCAAGTACAAATATTAACTCCTTTCACGTCAAACAAAATCTTAATATAATTTTCAGAACTTCTAATAACTTAGGTAAACATATTAAAATAATAAATCTCGTGTTGAAAAATCAAGTAAATCAGAATCTATAAACTTAATTGCGGTTCTTGTGAAAAAATTTATATCGGTAGGACCTATAGGAGTTTTGGCATAAGAACATCTGAACATAAACGTAGCTTCGATATAAATAAATCTGATTCAAATTATTCAAACCACTTAATAAAAGAAAACCATTCATTCAATAAAACTTTGACATATTACATATAAAATCAAAAAGTTTAAAATTAGATCTCCTAGAAGCATTAGAAATAAATAGATACAAACATTCGGACAAGCTTTTGAATGAGCAGGTAGATGTGAATTATTCACCCTTACTCAACTTGTTTAATTAGTTTTATTACCTTTCATACTAACTGTACAATGGCTCGGTGTGGATTTTCCTGTTATTTTTCCAACTTGTTCTACATTTGTTTGTAATACCATACTCTTCATTTTGTTAGTCATTCTTGATAAAGCTGCTGTGTCAGCGAAACGTCGTCGAATTTTTTCAAATAAAGTGTAGATTAAAGGTAAACCTTGTGTTTTTTATCTCATTTATATCATGGATCTACATCAAGTAACGGCCTCCACAATTCAAATGTATACATCGTTACTTACACTTCGATGACAACAACACAGTAGAACAAAACAACAAACTGTATAAGGTTCAACCCCTGATAGATCAACTGAACCATATTTCTCAGACTTAGGCTATACCGTTGGGAGAAGATTTTTCCTTAGATGAAGCAATGGAGCCATATTTCGGTCACTATCATATGAAACAATTCATAAGAAGGAAACCAATTAGATACGGTTTCGAATTTTGGCGCCTAACAACAATTGAAGGCTATTTATTGAAATTCGATTCATACTGTGGTGCAGGTAATAAAAAGGAGGAGAACTTTGGGTTCGTCGGTATCAAAAATTTATGTCTACACTATTTGCCCCATGATAGTACTGTTTTCATGGACAATTTCTTCAACTCCTTACAGTCGCTAGATACATTGAAGGAAGAAAACATAAATTGCATAGGTACCACTCGTTCCGATAGAGTTGAAAAAGCGCCCTTGAAAGAAATGAAGAAAAACCACGAGGAAGCTTCCATGTTCTACAAGAATCTGATAGGTCAATTTCATTGATAAGGTGGAACGACAACAATGTTGTCAACATCGCAACGAACATAAATAACGATCAGCTGTGCCTAGGTAAGGTAAAATGCAAGCGTTGGTCAAAAAGGAAAATCATATACGCAGGTTGATCAACCTACTCATAAATATATATAACCAAGGAATGGGCGGGGTCGATGTTTTCGACCAAATGAGGGACTTTACCGTATCCGTATACGTTCCAAAAATGGTATTGGCCATCAGTTTGTTTTTGTAAAACGGAGCAATGATGAATATGTGGATCCTTTACAGACATGCTTTTCCAAAAATCAGTTTATTGAATTCACCAGAAGAGTCGATCTATCAATTCTGACTAGTCCTGAACATATGTCTGGACCAAAACCAAATTGCAGTCGAAATATTTTGACAGAAGTGAGGTTTGATGGGGTCGATCACTTAGTTTCCTGGATTCCAACTCAGAGACAATACGCTCAGTGTAAAAAATGTACGAAGTTTATTTGTTCCGAGTGCAATGTTGGAATTCACCCAAAAAATTGTTTCATGTTATATCACAAACGACCATGAATGTTGTCTTCATCATTTCAGAATACTTTCCTAGTTTTTCATTATGACTAATCTTTATGTCTGTTATAAATTCTTCCAATAGAATATTTTTGTATTAGACACGCCAATGCCTATCGCAACGTAGTTACATAAAGGATTGAGAAAAATATCATTAAATCAGTTTACACCATCGATTAGGTTCGAAGTTAATTAAACGCCATCTGAATGAACCTCAAATGGCTCTCAGTAGAGAATTGACTATTGTGATGTGATTGTTGATTAGGGAGATTACCGGAGATCTGCGAGGTTCACGAATTTTTTTATCAAATCCACACAGACCGAACACTTATTTAGATTGCATAACTTCCAGAAATATGGAACACGAACAGGAAAAACCGATTCTCGCCAAGGCCTTTCCGTTTGAAAAATTGGAATATTTCAAAAACTAAAGAATATTCTTCAAATTTTGAATGACGAACTTATCATTGACGGGATCGTTAATACGTACTATGTTTTGTAAAATTTCAAATGAATTCATTCAATTCAAATATGATAAAGATACAGTAAAGATAAAAGATACGATATTTAATGCTTTTTCCGGTAAATTTTAAAAGCTCAAATCGAAAGATATTTTCACTATCGTTTCCATTCAACTCTTTCTGTTTGGAGCAATACTGCTTATTTCATTAACAAAAACTGTTTTGGCGAACTTGAAAATTTTTTCGACAATTTCGCCAATAAATGTCGAGTTGAGTGAAACATAAACTTTTATTATTTTTATCCTATATACCATATTTTTGTTTTCGGGTAGGAATTTTCTTAATTTCAACATTTCAGCGTGACATATTAATTGGATTATTAATAGTTAATAAATGACTAATTATTATCATTTGCTTAGTATAGAAAATATCATGTCAATATTCGCCTGAAAGAAATCGGTGGGGAAAAGTAAGGGATATTGGGAGGCGATTTTCTAGACGCAACTTTTCGAATAGAGGATATTTTTCCAGAGAATTTGGAGCTTGATTAAACAGTTTGCATCGAAGCGACATCCGGAGGTGGCGCTAGGGCCATGCTAAAAATACGAAGAAAGACTGCCGGGGCCTTACCTGTTAAAATTGGGAAAATACGCGTCTCTGAGAGAATTTCGAAAAAAAACCTCATTTTTCGTTCGGAAGATGGACCGAATTGGTAGGGGAAGTGTTAGCCTCCGCGGCCGGATATCCAGCCACGTTTCTGAGGGACAAATACTGTCTGAGAATTCTTCTGTTCCCATAGTATAGTCTCATTTTTATATTCCAAACCGCTCTTGAAAAATTCTCCTCCAAAGTTGGTCATTTTCGATCGAAATCCTCCGTTGACATATATTTTGCTATTTTCATTGTTTGCAAATGTATTTATTTCTTTCCGAAATCCAAATTTTAATCGATAAATTAACGAAATAATCTTTATAATTCATTTAATTAACGTTAAGAATTTGAGGTCTCTCTTATTGATTTTGTGAATCTGAAGGCTCAGAAATGTTGAAATTATAACAGTGGTTATTCTGTATGGAATCAATCAAGACTTTTCCATAGAAAATAATGAGATTCAACAAGCTATTAACAGGTAAAAATTTTTGTATATATTTCTTCTCAAAGGAACTCTCACTCTGTTTTCGTATAGACCTTTTGTATGATAGGAGAATTGAAAGTTATTCACTGCATGTCATTAATTTGTTATCTGTCTGTTGTTATAACTGCAATAAGATTAAGTTAAATTCATTATCTTGTGTGTTATTATTTCTGAATTCAAATGAATTAACCTAACCTATAAAATTCTTTCCTAGGTTGGAATGTTGAAATTATCATAATTAGTACTCTTTATGAAATAAATCAAGACTATCTTTATAAAGAATGAGATATCTTTCAAGACACTATTGATCGGTAATAAGCTTTTCTGTATATATTCCTCTGTGTTTATTGATTTGGTTGTTGAGAACTGGCAGAATATTTTTCTGGCGACCTGCAAACACCTTATGTCGAAAATTAGTATGAGTTGTTTTGACTCATTACTTGCGTTCTTGATATTTGAATTTCTATGCCTTGAGTATGATGGAATGATTTGAATTTTGAATATATGCTAAAACTATTTAATTTTCATCTTTTGTCAGTTCAATTAGAGGAAGTTGATATTTCAATATTGGATGTATGTATTTGAATCACAAGAGTGAATAGTCTTGAAATTTGTATGATTAATGAGCTGGAATCCATAAATAATACGAGGTAATATATGAAGAGGTTCAATATAACAGAAAGATCAATCCAGTATGAATGGCAGCGAATATATGAGGTTCAGTATAGATATATCAGTTGGTATATTAGGCGTTGAGTATATAATACGTTGGATATGTAAATACAAGTTCAACGAGTGAACTAGTACAAACTAAATTAGAATTTAGTTTGTATTCTAGAAATATTTTTCTCTTCATGTACTGTGCTCTTATACGCATCACTCTAAATTTATGTCCATAATATCTTATCAGTCTTGCTGAAGCCATTTAATGAAAGGGTATTCTGGGTTGAGATAGTCGAAATCCCCTAGTTCCTAAGTATTTTTTTTCTTGATTAACAGTTTTGGGGGTTAGATGTCAACCCTCCCTCCAATTATTTTCACAATTTTTCAACTATTTTTAATATTTTCGATCATCACAAGAGCGTTATATTTATCCTTGAGCTACGGTAGTTTCGGTAATGTTAAATTATTTTAATACTTTTATTAAATAATCTAAAATATTATACATATTATTATTATCATATTATATTACACTTTATATACTTTTATTATACAAGGAAGATTATTTAATGAAAAGAATAAAAATAATTAACATTACCGAAACTACTGTAGCTCAAGGTTGATTGTATGAGCGCGATAATCGAAAATATTAAAAATAGCTAAAAATTGTGAAAATAATTGAAAAACGGGGTTTGTCGCATTTTATAAAATGGTGGATTATTCAGACAAGTTTAAAAAAATTTTAAAGGCTTCCTTACATATACAGACTCTATTTCAAATTAAAGTTAGTCTAGTTTTTACTTTTGGGCCTCTACGGATGACCAAAAAGCCGCTGAAAATGGTCAAAAATAGGCTTTTTCGTGTTTTCGAAGGTGGCGCACCTCTCAGAAAAATCTGAAGAAATTCACAGAGATACTTTGCAATAAAATACATCATTCTGCGCCAAAATTGGACCTGCACTAGCTTATTGATACAAATTTTTAATGATTTTTTTAGGTTATGTAGAATGCTCAAATAATTCGGAAAAAAAGAATGTGTATTTGTCATTCAAAGATACACCTCTCTGAATTTTTTTAGGTTTTTCGGTCGCCTCAAATCATTAAAAAAAATGAAATGTAAAAAACTTGATTTTTGTGGACTTTGAGGGGAGGAAGGGGAAAGAAGTCAACATCCTGATGTGGGTTATTTTTTTGAACCCCCAAAACTGTTAATCAAGGAAAAAAAATTTTTTAGGAACTAGGGGATTTCGACTATCTTAACCCAGGTTACCCCTTGTAGCGGACCTCCTGGATTATGCTGGTTCTGAGTATTTCAGTGATAAACGTCAACAATTCAGTCGCCTTATGGGCAGACATTGAAAAACTATATGCTTCGTTTTTATTTTCTAGACATCCACGGCATAGTGTAATCTCCGATAATCTCGTGACATTGGCAGATCTTTGAGTGTGTCAGTAACAAAATCCGAGTACGTAAATTGCCGATAATTCTGAAGCTACAAAGTATAAATGTATACCGGAAGAGTCAATCAGGCGAGGAACTTCTATATCTCGGAAACTATTTGAGACAGAAGCAAAATTTCTTCTGATTATTGTTTCATGAGTAGTTGTGCATTCCATGAAATTATTTTCGTACATACAGGGTGTTCTATTTTTGCTCCAGGGACAAACATAGATTTTTTTTCAAAAGGCACGCCCTGTATTTTTCATCATATTTTGATTACAATTTAAATGCTCTCTTCAACTATATCTGTTTTATGTCCACATAACTATCAGTAGATTTTAAATTGATTAAAATATCGATAATTTCGGGAATTTGGAAGTTTCTTCAAAAGTTCTTAAATGCCTCATTTCGCATAATTTACGCATGATACTCTTTCTTTCTTGAGGTAAAAGTGTTGTACCTTATTATCAAATGAGGAAAAATTTTTTTTACCGAGTGTTCCTAGTAAACCTAGCGAAAATTAAATTTTTCGAACATTTTTCAATTGTAACACCCTGTTTTGTTTCACTTGAATGAGCTTCACAACGATATCTTTTTTCTAAAAGCTGATGGGGATTTCTCAGAAAAGTTCGAAATTAATGTGAGGTTTAGGTAGTTCTTGCAATAAACATGCTGTTGATAAAAATCAGACATTGAAATATGCAAATTTCAACACAAAATTAGATTCTTTGCTGTTCAATGAAACTAAAACATCAAAACTCTCAAGATGTATCAAAATTTCTTCACAAGAAAAGATTCATTAGCGATTTTATCAGTTGTGCTCAGAGCTAAGTCTTCGCACAATCGAAATTACTCAGTTCGAAATTTTCAATAGATGTTGAAAAAGTCTACTGCGATCAGAACAACCTGCATGCTATTCTCTTCATTGGGTGCACGCTTAGCTCTTTCATTCTCCTCATATCCAACTTGTGATTAAACCATAGAGATAAGTATGACTTCTATGGGCATACCACATGAAGATAGAAAATATTATTCGAGGTTTAAACCCCCTGTGCCCATAAAAGACTTATTTCTATGGTTTACTCACAATTCCTTAAGATGTAACAGTTGTGAATTGGATAATTCCAATGTCGTATGAGTGAGTTTAAGTGAGAAATATATATTAATATTGCAACAATGAATTTTACCCAAGAAGAGTTAATTAATATGATTTATTGCTTAGGAGAAGGTGAGATGAATTGTTTGTTGGCGTCACATATTTATTCCCAACGTTACCCAAACAGTAGACATCCTAGGAAAGAGGCATTCGAGAGACTGAAGGAAAGGTTTGAAAGAACTGGACAAGTTGGATATGAAAAGAATGATAGAGCTAAGCGTGTACTCAATGAAGAGAATAGCATGCAGGTTGTTTTTAGCGCAGTAGAGAATCCTCATGTTAGTACAAGAGATGTTAGTCGAGACTTGGGAACTAGTCAGACATCTGTATCAAGAAGTTTGAGGAAGGAAAAGTTCCATCCTTTTTATGTTCAACTCCACCAACAGTCGGAGCCCCTGGACTTCAGGCGGAGATTGGATTTTTGTAGATGGTCTTTAAATAAAATAGCAGACCAACCGAATTTTTTCAGTGGGGTACTTTTCTCTGATGGGGCCACCTTTCATAAGAGTGGATTGGTGAACCGGCATAATTTTCGTTAATATGATACTCAAAATCCTCATTTCATGAGAACTGTTGACCACCAACATCGTTGGTCTTTAAATGTCTGGGGTGGTAAAATTGATGATTATCTGATCGGATCCTTTTTTCCAAGAACATCGGAACGGCGAACGTTATTTAAATATTTTTTGCAGCATGATCTGGAGCCTTTGCATATTAATGTTCCCCAAAACATAAAAACCAATATGTGGTTCCAACACGATGGGGCACCAGCACAAATGATAGGTTTGAGTGCAATTGGATAGGCCGTGGAGGTCCCGTAGGATGGCCTCCTAAGTCTCCAGACTTGAATAAATTGGATTTTTTTTGTGGGGGTATGTTAAAAAGAGGGTATATCGAGTCCTTTCAACAACCAGGGAAAATATGATGAAGAAAATTACAGAAGCATTTAGGAGTATAACGCCGAATGAGTGACCGAACAATCGTGTGACCGAACAATCGTGTTCGAGAATGTATTTGTCAAAATGGGGGACATTTCGAACATCTAATTTAATTTGAAAATTTATTGAAATGAAATTAAATTGGTGTTTATGATTTTGATTTGTCTCTTTTTCAGTGGATGTTCCATTCACGACAAGCAGTTCAATTTCGTTTCTTAATAATAATTCCGGAATATTTTGGGCAATTGTAAAAGTAATACAAGTTCAGTGAAAAGAACAGGGTGTTACATTCAAGAAAAAGTTCTTTTGTCTCGAAAAATTCTATTTTCGTTGGATCACCAAGAACACTGGGTATGAAAAAACAGTTAATCTCTTACTTCGATGATGGGGAACATATTTTCTTCAGAGAATAATTATTATCACACTCAAATTATACGGAATGAAGATTGTGAAAAGTTCTGAAACACCTCCCATATTTTTGATCTTTTCGATATTTTGACTTCTTGAAGATCTATTGAGATAATTTCGAACTGAGCAATTTCAATTAAGCGAAGACTTAGCTCTGAGCACAAGTGATAATATCGCAAATGAGTCTTTTCTTTGAAGAAATTTCGATACACCTCGAGAGATTTGATGTTTAAGTATCATTGAACAGCAAAGAATCTAATTTTGTGTTGAAATTACACACTAATTTCGAAATTTTCTGGGAAATCTCCATCGGATTTTTGAGAAAAAGGTATCGTCGTAAAGCTTATTTGAGTGGAAACAAAACACGTGGAAAAGATATAGGGTGTTACATTTGAAAAGAAAAAGTTTTTCATGTTTGAAAAATTTCATTTTCGCCGGGTTACTCGGTATAAGAAATTTTTTCTTCATTTGATAATAGGGTACAACAATTTTACCTCAAATAGAAAAAATATCATGCGTAAATTATGCGAAATGAGGCATTTGAGATTTTTTGAAAAAACTTCCAAATTCCTGAAATTATCGACATTTTTATAAGTTTGAAATCTACCGATAGATGTTTGGGCACAAAACAGATATCGTTTAAGAGAGTATTCAAATTGTAATCAGAATATGATAAAAAATAAAGGGCGTGCCATTTAAAAAATATATGTTTGTCCCTGGAGCGAAAATGGGACACCCTGTATATACGAAAATAATTTCAAGGAATGCACACAACTTATAAAATAATAATTAGAAAAATTTCGATTGTATCTCAAATAGTTTCCGAGATATAGAAGTTTCTCGCCTTATTGACTCACCCGGTATTGTTATGAAATGAAATTGAGTCAGTTCTCTAAGTAACTGAAAATTAATGTTTCCAGCCATTACAGCTGTGCGTTCACTCGAATGGGCGGACTCATTATAGTGCTTCTTGTTTTCCTCACATGTGACTTTGCGGGAAAGTTTGTATTTTTGATATTTCGGTATTACAAATATAGCATTCTCTTCTAAGAACTGTTTGATATTGGTTTGAAATTTAGTTGTGAACGATAATTCTAGTATGATTAACAGCATGCCTTCCATAATCAAATGCATTCCATGAATACCTTGAATAGCCGAAAACTTCCCTTCTGATATTCAGGACTCATTTCGTTATCGAGTGCGAAATGTCGATTTAACGGAAGTGAAGTTTATTCACTCTAATTCTTGATAAACCGGTCTGCACAAAAACCTACTCCCGAAATAGAGAACGAAATTCAATTCTTTTCTATGACAGAATGCGACCTTATTAATCAATATCCACCCACGAGTAAACTTTCACAGTTTCATACAGATCCCTCGAAGATAAAAGCCAATGACAAATTATTTTGGAAAACCCGGAATCTGTAAACTTGCCCCGAACAAAAGCCCGCTACGGGTTTTCTGTGAGGAATAGACTTAATTTCACAATACATTTTGTCATTTCATCGGCAAGTACATACTTGTCTCTGAAACTTTTAGTTAAAAAGCTTTTCCACAGCATCTTCAGGGAATACACACCCATTAAAGGAAATCCCAGAGTAACCTATCACATATTTTTTTGCTGTTGCAGGGATGGGAAACTTGTTGGAGTTCAGGAGAGAGGTAATATAATGTCATCGGGTACTTTAAACTTCATGGAATGTGTATTGGAAAAAGAAAAAATGTTTCAGAATTGGAATTCAATTTCGATCTCGGGTAAACTGGGAATTACATCTTTCCATGTGTTATGGTTTTAACGTCCTCTCCGAGGACCATAAGAGAGAGCCTCAATAATGTTCTCACGAAATATTCAAAACAGATAAGTTGTATATTCTGATAAAAGAAATATTTTCCATTGGTTCACCACATTGAAAATACCGCGTGTCCTCGCAAGATGGGACATTAAAAGTATATGGAGAAAGAAGTGACTGATTGGAGAATTTTTGTTGTTGTCTTGAATGTTATGCGAACTTAGTTCCGAGAATATTTTCCACTTCCGGTTATACCTGAAATTGACACTATCTTTGTTACTCCAAATAGCCCTTTTCTCATATCATTGCCACCTGAATATAATAAATAATAAAAACAAGTACTGTGTTTTAAGGAATTTTACTTAATAATTGCGATTCGTTACGCGTTTCACTATACCGTAGCTTCTTCAGACGAATGATTATGCAGAAAAATGTAAATGAGAATATAACTATAAATGTTCTTGAGTAATTAAAAGCTTATTGGTTGCTTCTTCTTAAGTGGTTATTTATGACAGGTATATCCAATAAAATTAAGGAATAGATTGCTCCCCGAAAAGATTCAATAGAGGTGAAGGGCTTAAATCGACTTGTTCATTGATGAGTCTACCTGAGTATTTGTATTTATTTATTTCTAAAGTTTCCCAAAGATCTACCTTCCAATATTTATTATCTGTATGCAAAATTTCAAACTGTGGGTCGAAAGAATGATTATTTTCTAAGAGATGATTCGCGTAATTTGAATCTGATTTTTTATTTGAAAAACTGCGTTTATGTTCCGATATTCTAATATTAAAATTTCTATGTGTTCTACCAATGTAGAAATTATCACAGTCATTGCAATTCAATCTATAAACACCTGATTTATTGTTTTTACCTGGTTCGGTTTTATTATTTTTTATATATTTGCCTAAATTATTATTAGTTTGGAAAGCTATGTTGAAATTATTGCTACTTAAGAATGATTTCAGTTTCTCACTTGTAATGCCAACGTAGGTTAAGGTGTTGAATTTTGTTTCACCTCTATTGAATCTTTTCGGGAGCAATCTATTCCTTAATTTTATTGGATATACCTGTCATAAATAACCACTTAAGAAGAAGCAACCAATAAGCTTTTAATTACTCAAGAACATTTATAGTTATATTCTCATTTACATTTTTCTGCATAATCATTCGTCTGAAGAAGCTACGGTGTAGTGAAACGCGTTACGAATTGCAATTATTAAGTAAAATTCCTTAAAACACAGTACTTGTTTTTATTATTGATAATGGAATTTTACCTCGTAAAAGCCTCCCAAATTCAAATGAATATAATAACCTCAAAAATCCCTGAAGGTTAGAACTACGCTCTAAAGAAAATATAAGCAATAAAATGGCATAATGCAACTAATAAAGCAAAATTTAAAATCCAGAAATAAAACCTCAAATTAATCAACACAAAAAGCTAATGGTGAACGAGTAGTTTAAATCGGGACATAAACAATAGGCATATTTAAGAATTTTATTCAAGGAACAATATTCAACCTTATGGAAAGTTAAATATCCTTTCCTGAAGGACCTGGTTTTCTGATCCACCCTTCTGTAATGTCCTGGGTTTTAGGGTGGAGCTTGATGTGTTGGCAAGACAACTAATGTAACACGGCACTCATAACTTACGGTTCATTACGAGACGTTTCGGTAGTACCATAGTTACAATTGGAATCCTTTTTGAGCAAATTCTATCCTACGAGTTACCCATGTTAACATATAAAATGCTCACTCTCTAAAACCAACTCATTTTAATTTAACCTACTCAATTTATATATACAGTGTATCCCATCTACGGTATGATTTATTGCTAGACCATACCTATTTACACTTACACTACACTTCATAATCGCCGTCAACCAGGACACACATTGGTGGTACACCTCGGTCAGATGTCATGAATAAGAGCAATAGACTGCAGTTTTGGTCTCATTCGATCTCCTCAGTATTGTTTACAAATTCACAACATCAGGCCAGACTGCCACCTACTCATCTCAATCTGTTGGAGCGCTACAAAACATGTAAATGTTATTGCGCACTTCAACGAACTGATACAAAGGATGCTCACCATCGCCCCCAGGAAACCATGAAAACAGAAAGTAGATAAACAGAAAACCTCAAAAAGTCACACTAATTCGACTATCTACCGCAACGCTACACACAGTGTCTGCAAGAAAACGATCTTTCCAAAGACTAACTCTCCTCATTCATGTCTGGTTGTCAGGCAGATATACTCCACATCTCATCAATGACAACCAGCGAAATTATTCCTATATGTGTAGTCAAATTGAAGAATTTCATTTGAGGAACAATATTCAACCATCCGTGGTAAGTTAAATATCCTTCCCTGAAGGAGCTGGTTTTCTGATCAACCTTTCATAATCACCGACAACCAGGGCCACACAGCAGTGGTACAGCTCGGTCAGATGTCATGAATAGGAGCAATCGACTAGAGTTTCGGTCTCATTTGACCTCGTCACTATTGCATAACCATTTACCACATCAGACCAGACTGCCACCTACTCATCTCAATCCGTCGGAGCACTACAAAACATGTAAATGTTATTGCGCGCTTCAACGAACTGATACAAAGGATGCTCACCATCGCCACCAGGAAACCATGAAAACAGAAAGTAGATAAACAGAAAACCTCAAGAAGTCACACTTATTCGACTATCTACCGCAACGCTACACACAGTGTCTGCAAGAAACCGATCTTTCCAAAGACTAACGCTCCTCATCCATGTCTGGTTGTCAGGCAGTTATACTCCACATCTCATCAATGATAATCTGCGAAATTATCGCTTTATGTGTATACACGTTGAAGAATTTTATTCTAGGAATAATATTCAACCACTCGTGAAAGTTGAATATCCTTCCCTGAAGGAGCTGGTTTTCTGATCCACCTTTCACAATCACGGTAAACCAGGGTCACACAGCAGTGGTATAGCTCGGTCGGATGTAATGAATAGGAGCAATAGACTGCTGTTTCGGTTCCATTTAACATTGGAGCACCCTCCAACAAACTGACACAGAGGTTTTCTGTCTATTTACTCTTCGTTTTCATGGTTTCAACGTGGCGATGGTGAGGAGCCTCTGTGTCAGTTTGTTAAGGGCGCAATAACACTTACATGTTTTCTAGCGCTCCAACGGATTAGGATGTGTAGGTGGCAGTCTGGTCTGATGTGGTAAATGGTTATGCAATACCGACGAGGTCAAATGAGACCGCAACTCTAGTCTATTGCTCCCATTCATGACATCTGACCGAGCTGTATCACTGCTGTGTGATCCTGGTGGTTAGCGATTATGAAAGGTTGATCCGCTTTCAGGGAAGGATATTTAACTTACCACGGAAAGTTAAATATTGTTCCTTAAATGAAATTCCTCAATATGACTACACATAAAGGGATAATTTCGCTGGTTGTCATTGATGAGATGTGAACATAAAAATAAAATGAAGTAAAGGTTACGTAATAGAGTCATAGCCTGGCTGAAGCCTACAGATTAATTGTCATTATTATTATCATCAATATACAGTTGGGTTCTTCAAATGCTAATCTCCTACATCAACATTTAATATTCAATACTCTCATACACCTTTGGAAGCAATAACAAGATGAAAATATGAAGACAAGACTGAACTAAAATGTTATTCAGATTCGAGAAAAAGGCTACCAGTTGTTATAATGTCAAGGTTACAGACAGTAAAGCTTAACCATTAGTTACCTTTCTGTAGCCATGGTGCTTAGGTCTCTCTAAAACGAGGCAACCTTATGTTTCGGTGATATGGCAGACAATACGGACTGTGCAAAAAATTCTTTGCGAAGCACTTAGTTGATAGAGCGGCCTGACTAAAATGAAGCAACCTTATGTTTTGATGCTATGGCAACAGACATTACGGACTGTGCTAAAAGTCTTTCCGTTGCTCTCACATGTTCGAGCGGTCTAATTGCAATAAGACTAGAACTACTAGTGCACTTCACATATTCCTCCTATCTCACTTCAATTCCTACATTTCAATTCCTCACTCCGATCAAACTATACCGTGACCTTATCTTTGACTCCCTTCCCTTTTCCCTCCCAATGATTTTCTTAGTATTCTCAATTCCTGTATTCCTTCTTATTTCTTGAGATTCTGTTAATTGAATTTATCCATTTTACTCCGATATAATCTCAATGTGGTAATTTTATAGTTTTTGAAAGTTAAGAATTTGAAGGGTTTTATAGAATCTACAGTGAAAAGGAAATGAGCTTTTATTAACTGTGTGATTTTTAATGGAAACAAACAAGGAACAGCCAAAACTGAATAACGATGATGCTGAGACATTCAGGAGAGATGCGAGAATGAAAGAAGCAACGAGGATTGGAAAGATAACATTACTTATTCGGAATTTCTTACGGGTGAACTAGCAACCCACTATTCAAATTTTAAACTTATCTGACAAATGGTCTTTTCGTTTATTCATTGTGGATATTTCTTGAAAACCTATTCAAATTCTGAACTCTCACAAAATGTCAAAACTGTCTCCTTGAGGTTATTTCGGAGTGAAATTAATAAATTCAGTTGACAGAAACACAGAAAATTGAAAAGAATACATGAAAAGAGAATACTAGAGAAATCATTGAGAGGGAAGAGAGAACGAAATCGAATCACTACATGGTTCGATCGGAGTTACGAACTGAAAGTTAGGAATTGAAATGAGATAGAGAGAACATGTAAAGAGTGCATTAGAGCACGTTACAGCAGATTGTGAAATAATTTTGAAAATACCTAATTTAGTAAAAGAAATATCTGAAGAGACTACATAAAGAATGAAAGAGATACACGAATATAGAATACTAGGGAAATC
Organism: Cryptolaemus montrouzieri; assembly: GCA_013387265.2. NCBI lineage: Eukaryota > Metazoa > Arthropoda > Insecta > Coleoptera > Coccinellidae > Cryptolaemus > Cryptolaemus montrouzieri. The sequence continues at coordinate 24,112 of JABFTP020000070.1, read as the reverse complement.
ATGGAGAGGGAAAAGCGAACGGAGTCCAGGATAATGTCATGGTGTTGTTTGTTCGGAATGAGGAACTGAAATGTAGGAATTGAACTGATATAGAGAATATGTAGAGAGTGTATTAGTAAATGTTACAGCACATAGTGAAATTATTTTGAAAACACCTAATTTAATAGAAATAACATCTGGAGAGAATACATAAATAACGAAAAAAATGACAAATTAAAAATAAAGAACTTAGAGTTGAATTCCTGGAGGCTAATTATTATATTTACATCAAACTCTTGCTGCCAGAAGTTTCCTCAGTCTGCTGCAAGCAGTTGTTTAGGCGACTAACCACAACAAGAAGAGGTGGTTCTGTGTCATTTCATTTCGTATTCTTAAAACGACTATCAAATTTTTTCGCAATTTTTCCTTATATTTAACGAGAACCACGAGGAAATAATATATAGAAGATGACAACCCAAATTATTGGAATCATAATGATTCTATAACATCTATCGATCATAATTGGCATCACTTAGAAGATCGAACCTAGCCATCGGAGCTCTCTCGGTCAAACAGAGAGAAAATTGTTTTGTTGAGTTCGAATATTTAAGAAATTATGCGTTTTTACTTCAAAATTGGCCAGCAAGAACAAGGAAGTGATTATGTTTCAGGAGACTCACACTGCGACGGAAGAACCTCTCCGCGAAAGAAGAAATATCGCAGGTTTAGTACTTTTTGATTATCTCCTTAGTCGTTTTTATGGCCTTGCTTGCTATGTAAAATCTTTTCTTAGATTCAAGTGTGTTTAGACATATAAGAGTTAGGTATGATTGTTGAAATATTTTCCTGCTGTTTTTCTTTTTCCATTGTTACAGATTCCTGTCCTAAACCCCTTTCCTTTCACCCTTGTCTTCTTCTGGAAATCATGTAGTGCAAGATGAGAATTGAACCTGCTGAGCAGAAAAACCTTTGGTACTCTTTATGTACACACGACACTAAAACAACATAAACAGACAAGCTATTGGTAGTGCAATGGCAACAGCGAATCGAGGTTCTTCCTCAGGTTTGTTCACTCGTTTATTGAATCATACGCAAGATAGTATGGTTCGCCTGTTACATTTTTCTAAGCTCACACTTGTGTTTTCTGACACACACCAAAATTATAGATATAAGCGTTTATTGTGAATCCAATTATTCGAATTTTGGTAAATCCTCTTTTTTTCAAAAGAATATATATATTTCGTTAAAAGTTGGAGGTACGAAATTAGCTGCTGAATCGAAAACCTTTCGCTCCCGTAGAGATGAATAGGACTATGGTTTCTAGAATTCGATGGAAAACGTTTTCACTTTCAGATTTTCAATCAGACGGTTACAGTTGTATTCAGTAAATTCCATTTCCTTATGCTCTTTCAGAAGCAGAAAAATTCATGCGCGTTGACTGAAATCGCAAAAAAATATCCACAAGGATATTATTGGGGCCACTGAACAAGATTTCCTCAATAAAACTCTGATCCGACGGACCTGGTGGTTACGCCGACATGGGCGTCACTTCGTCTCTAGGGAGTCTGGAATTTTGAATCCATATTAATCAATCCGGAAGTGACACTGGAAGAGTTCGAAAAAGGCTAGAAAATTGCAAGTTTTAGGAATTACTGAACACGATTTCAACGGCAAAACACATTTCAAGATTATTTCAATTTTTTTTCTCGTATATAAAACTGTCATCATCAGCTTTAAAGCAATCAGAAATTCAATTTTTCATCGAGGAGGATGCCGATTTTACCACTGGTTATATATTCCTGAATAACTGAGTCTCAAAAGCAAAAATCCGCAAGAAAATGATTTTCCAGAGTTAAACATAGTATCCTGGTTTGGTACCATGAATCTGAATATCAAAGGGCGTTACGTTCGACAAGAAAAAATGTGTAGATATAATGCCTCCCAAACCGTCGAAGTTTATACTCATCATATAAAAGGAGTAATTTCATTGGATTCAATGCACGGTTACTATTGAAACCTCTTGCCATCTCGCGAAAGATACTAAATGATTTCCTTTTATGATCCACATGTGCATTGTGAATGCTTGATTGTTATGGCTCCGAATCAATCGGCATAACTTTATACCTTATTTAAATTATAAATCTCTTTATTCTCACCTATTAACAATCTTTCGATCATTGCTAAAGTATTTGAACGTATAATTTATATGTATCTTTTCTCTCATGTGAAAAATTTCATTATCCCACGATTTGATCGTTTATAGTGAGTACCTGCAGAGTGCAATGGATTCTCAAATTCAGACTGATGCTACTTACACAGATTTTTCTAAAGCCTTCGACAAATTAAGTTTCGATATTCTCATTTTTAGACTAGCCGAAGCAGGTGTAAGTGGTGGGTTGCTTGAGTGGATCCAATCGTATCTACTGAATAGGTCACATTTCGTTAGTTTAAATGGTTTTAAATCTGAATCTTTCATTAGTACTTCTGGGGTACCGCAGGGAACTCATCTCGGTCCTCTCCCTTTCTTAATTTATATAAATGACATAGATAAATGTTTCCGGAATTCCAGATGCTTGCTCTATGCAGACGATCTGAAAGTTTTTAGATCTATCAGATGCTTGAGGGACTGTCTTGATCTTCAACTAGATTTGAATAACTTGGTTGAGTGCTGTAGAGGAAACCAACTTTTTTTGAATTTCAATAAATGTTTCACGATAACTTTTACTAGAAACCATTCCTCTATCACTTTTCAGTACTCAATTGGGAATTCATTGTTGCGACATGTGTCCACGGCTTTTGATCTGGGTGTCACTTTCGATTCGAAGTTGCTCTTCGATGCACACATAGATCTCATAGCAAATAGTTCGAGTCGAATGATGGGTTATATTTTCAGGAAAAGTAAGGAATTTAATTATGTAAAATCACTTATCACTTTGTATTATGCTTACGTCTACAGTTAATTAAATTTTGCCTCATGTTTTTGGAACCCTCGTTATGATTGTTATTCCAACCGACTTGAACGCATTCAGAATAGATTCATACGGTTCATTTGGTTTAAAACTAACTTTGTTTTCCTGAATCACGACTACGCTCCTGCCCGAGAATATTTCAATTTATTGTCACTTGAAAATCGTAGAACATTGTCTGATATTTTGGTTTTGTTTAAAATATTGTACTGCGTACTTCAGGTACCTGAGATCTTGCACATGGTTACCTTTAATGTTCCTATGAAATCTTTGAGGCACCACGATCTCTTCTCTATTACTTTTAGAAAAACTAATAGTGCACAGAACTCCCCTATCGATAGGATGCTACGTGTCTGCAACACGCATAGGAGTATCAATTTGTTTGGGGTCACATTGGCCTCTTTGAAGAGAACATTACGCTTGCTCTTTACTTACTAACATCAAATTCATTCAATCGTTCGTTTTTGTAATATTCATTTTGTGTTTCTTTTTTCATTCTTTCTGTGAATACAACTCACTATTAATGTCTCATATAATACTTTTTTCTAGAATACTAGATTCTATGTAACTAATATTCATTTAGTGAATGTCGTTTTGGCTTCGGCTGTGGACATTCCTTATATTGTACTTAAATAAATAAATAAACTCGCCTATTCCGAGCATATGCGTAAGGCAGGCAAAGCTGAAATACCCAGAAAACGTGGCTGACTATGTACCTAACGTAGGACATCGACCGCCAGGGAAGCACTATAGTCAGTTTTCCTGACTCTCCAACATCCGCGGGAAAGTCTAGAAGGACTCCTGCCGGACATCAGGAAATTCCTCTCATTTCCATACGTCCTGAGGGAATAAGCTACAATTTTTATTTTATTGAATCATCTATTCATATTTAGTGTGTTATTGCATTTACTTCAAATTAGAGATTTTATAGAATAGGTTTTATGAAGAGCAGCAAAAACATACACATACCTTGATTTACGTTTCAATCATCTTGATTTTATCTTTTGTTAAAAGAATTATCTTGTTTAGGTTTAATTCTTTACTACATGAATCATTACAGGAAAAACAAACTTCTGTTCGAATAATGATGCATGTTGATTGGTTCGATACTGTTTGTAGAATTTTCATCAAAATTTTACTTCTGCAAAACTATAGCACAATATTTAATGCATTCACATGAATGATAAGATACAGGGTGTTGCATTTGTAAAAATCAAGATATGATATTTTTAAAATTACAATATTCAATAATGTTTTTGAGTCACTCCTGTATTAAATGAGGATAATCTATTTCAATTCATCAATGAAGCTATCCTTGGGCAATGATAAAACGAAAGGAAAAAAAGTATTCATCATCTCTGGCCGATGATGTGAAAGCCTGTTTTCTTGAATTTTTTCGGAAGAAAAATATTGTGACAAAACTACTCACCAAAAAAACGTATTACTTAAAGACATTATAGCAGAGTTTAGGCCGCTCCTGAACCATGAACAAAGAAGTTGTCTTTCAATCTGAAAAAACCACCCAAGATTTTTTTATAGAAAATTGTGACACCCTGTTTACTGCAAAATGAATTGCTGAAGTAAATTCTCACTTTCTAAATACAATACCGTTCGAACAAAAATGAAATCTTCAAGAGTGTATGAGCACAGAGCGCCGCGCCGCAGGTGAATCACCCAGTATATTCTATCTAATTCATTCAGAAGGTAAATGTTTTAATTTTTAAATGTATTAAATTTTCATCGGTATCATCATAATCTTTGATGAGTGATATCGACTGCGTTAGGATTAATTCATTGGATTTGTCGGGTTTGAGCTGTCAAGGGCTATTGTGAAGAAGGACAAGATATTGTCCGAAAGCTGGTAGATATGAAATAGAGAGTACACATTAGCCCCTTGACTGCTTAAACCCGATAAATCCAAAGAATTTATCATAATCATTCACACAATTATGAAGTGACCTTCTCATCACTTCTTGAAAGATAATTTCAATGAATACAACTTTTTCGTTTCTTAACCCACATCCCTCCAAAAATATGAGTAGGAATAAAAATGATCTGCTTACAGCAGCGGTATCCTCATCTGCAATTGTTGAACTATCTGTATATCGAACCAAGGCATCAAAGTTCGAAAGGCAATGAACATTTTAGGTTATAATGTCAGCTCGAAATTCGCAGTTCATTCAAATTGGACTTGAAGATAAAATGCGGATCTCCAGAAATATTCTATTCGTGGTTTAAGTCAACAGAAATGAATTTAGGTCGTTGGCATAACGTAACATCAGGAAATCTAACAACAAAAGAAAAACGGGGAGAAAACGTAGTACGGGACGGAACAATCACAATTATACGTGACAGAAAGGGAGCTTTTTCCGAGGTTAATTGAATTGTGATAAGAAAGTACAAATAGAAGACTGAATTTATTATGGACTAAATTACCAACCGAGATTAAGACAATCAAACTCCCTATCTGAGTTCAACAACAACGAGGTTGAAGAATAAATTAATATCCTGAACGTGTTCATTAATGGAAGCGTGTTTATGCTTAAGAATTTTCAGTTAAGTGGAGAGATCGGCACTCCTCAGGCTTTTAAACAGTGTCATCTGAAATTGTAGTATTAAGAGCTTGAAAGTTACTACACGGCATTGTGAAAGCCTACTCGCGATCTTGGTAATAAAACTGCACATCGACAGTGAGGTGTTCCTCCATTAATGAAAAGAATAAATCTTGCTACTACGCTATACCACCTGGAATAAATTTCCGTTTTCATTAAATTCATAGTAAACATAACGGTAAGGTATAGGTTATCCGATATTTATTCGTTTTCTCAATTGGTTGCCTCCATCTACTGGTATGATTCCAATAACTTCAAAATACTCTCAAATTATTAACGAAATAATGAAAACTGGAATATATATATATATATTTTTTTTTCCACCATTACGGGTCGGTCACAAGACTGCCGGGCGACTACTCGCCAAGGCAGCTCAGTTTGTGGTTCATTTTTATGAGCCCCGAAGAAACTTTCGGACGATTCGGGTGGTACCTAGTATGGCTTCTTTCTGTGCGCTGGATACAATTTCTGGTCTCAGTTTCAACAATTTGGTATTTTCCTGCATATGCGCTTCTACCAGGTCATTAGTCGATATTATAAGTGGCATTACCTTCACACTTTTCAATTTATGAACTTCCCTCAGTTGAATATGCTGTATATATATATATATATATATATATATATATATATATATATATATATATATATATATATATATATAAATGGTGTAAAACTGATCTAAATGAATTACAATATGATTTGTACATATCATAGGCACCACCCAAAATTCTTGGAGGTCGTGAATTAATTGATTTGAACAATCTACATGGTAAACAGATTTTTCATCTACCTTCCCATTTTCATGATGAACAGAGAACGTCTAAATTACATGATATTGTTGTTGCCTCAAATTATAATCTTGCACTTCTGAATTGACAATGCAAAAGGTAGATTGTGATACATTCAATAATAATTCTGAAAAAGATAGTTGAATGCAGAAGGAATTACACGGAAAGAACCCTAAAGAATTGAAGAATGATTATGTTGATGAAATCGCATCAAATAGATGGTTAGTATCTGGAGAATTGTTTGAAACAGAAGGCTTGGCAATTGCGATCCAGGATCAGGTTGTTTTCACGAGGAATTATAGAAAATACATCATCAAGCAAAATATAGATGATTCTTGCCGTAGATGTTTCTGTTCTTCAGAAACAATTTTTTATATATTATCATCTTGCTCACTCCCTGCTTCAACAGATCATTAAGAAAGACATAATGCCGTCACTAATATTATTCATTTCTATCTAGGAATTAGACATGACCTAGCAAAAATGTTACAAATATGAACCTGAGATTATTTGTGAAAATGAGAAATATAAACTTTATTTTGAGAAAACAATTTTATGCTACAGAGCTGTAGGACACAATAGGCCAGATATCATTCTTACTGATAAACAGAATCTAATAACATATATAATTGATATTGCTACCCGACACACATAATATACAAAATGAATACCGATTATTATTTCTACAACAAAATTCGTTTGAACAGTTACAGAAGATAACAGTCATCAAATCTTGTAATATTCTTCGTAGGTTTCTTTCCGAAAAAATAATGAGGTAGAGTCATAGGTTTTCTCTTCAGTTTATACTGCTCAGAATCTCATTTCATATTTTATCTATTTGTATATATAAATGTTATATGATTAGCTGACAAATTTGTCATATTTATATTCAGAGCAGTATTCTATTCGATCGTTCATCACTTCACATGAAGAAAACTATGAATAAGTAACATTCAGTGTTACTTGAGTTAGGAGCGTACACTGGATTTTTCCAGGGAGAAAGCCTCTGACACTACTCGTTGGTACATTTAAGTCATTGTCCGATGATGCTATGGTTTGTATATATTCTGCTAGATTGATATAATTTCATAACATTTAACGTTATCCTAATATATAATTTTTCCGGGATATGTGTTGATTATAACTATTACCGCTGAAATCTGAAACCGCTTTGACATCCATAGGTATAGACAGGTTCAATTACAACACAATACAGATAGAAAGGGCTCAAAACATTTATCGCTGATTGAATCGTGAATCGAATACCACTTGTTTAGTCGAATTAACAGCTCTCCATTAAACTATATTACGAATGAACATGTCATATGCTGTTTTGTCTGACACATAAGGAAAGCCACTCCGACGTACAGGGTGTCCACTTGAGATGGGACATTATAAGTACATGGAGAACGGGTTAACTGGTGGTGAAATTTTATTTTTATTTGGTTTTGTGCCCTTTGAATTTAATATCGAATATAATTCAAATTCAAAGCATCATGCTTGCTATTTCAAATAGTAATAAGTACTTAAGTAAGTTTTGAAAAAATCACTACCAACTGAAATCCGATATGCAGATATGAATATTCTAATCAGAATTATAGGATTCTTGGTTCTCTCTTGGTTGGCCTGCAAAAACGACTTAAAATCTTACTTTTCCAAAAAAAAATCCATTTAACCACTTCTACTGCACACAGGGGCGTTAGAGTATAATCATGTGGCAATTTGTACTACATTCCAAGATACAAAAGTCCGTTCTTTCGAACACTACTACCTTGGTGGTCTCATACCATTGAAATTGTTACCGAACAAACTGTTGAGGGTTATTTGCTACCTAAACTGAATTGTTTACGAGTAATTTGCAATTTCATCATGAAATTGTCGATTTATTTCGTGAGAAACCTCCAAATCTGAATAATGCAGCACATCAATTTATTTTTTGATTAGATAAGCAATATAACAAGCTAAGAAAACAAATCTATCACATCTGTTCGACAAATTCCCATTGAATTTCATTCTCCTTATTATCCCATACTCGCTCAGTGTGTAGAATTCACCACCAATGAACACTAAAAAGTTCAGACTAATGGAAAACCTTCAACCATAGAAATGAAAATATGATTTATAGGTCAAGAACAAAACCCACGATATACCACGAGGATAACGTTATCAACGTTTCGGTTGAATAGTGAAATTACTTCTGAGCAAAACAAATTCAGAAAAATTAAAAAAATACAGCAACTTTCTATTCAAAAATCTACTTATGTGAAATTAAATTATCGAATCGTTTTCCTTGTTCCAAACATCTCATTCATTCTTACGGTGAAGAACATTTTGTCTTGTTACAACTTATAGTTCAGTTTGGATGACGGCAGCGGCAAGTTTGATGAGTCCAAAGTTCTAATAACTGTCCTGTATTTACCGGTGTTGAGCAAATGATTTCTTTTAATCGAATCCTCAGATATAAATTCAGGGTTAGATCTTGAGATTCTGCTGTTTAATTATAATCTCCGAATTTTTCTGTTTCGAACATATGGGGGAGCTCCATCCACTTGGTACTAACAAAATTGAGAAGCTCTTAGAGGTAACGTTTCGAGAAAGTCAGTGACAAACTTTTAGAGAATTTTCAGATATTTCGGCCCAACTCAAATTAGCATCGTAAATCAAATATCGACATTGATCGCTATTCAATAACTATTAAACATTGAAGATGAAGTTCCGTTGAAAATTCTGCTCCCGTGTCAATGTAGATTTTCGTCACATCAGTAATATCTTCATCTTCGATTCACAATTCCTCCTCTGCAGAATTTCGATTCGTCTGTTCAAAGGATAATATTTAAAAATTTCAGCTCGCATAATCCTTCCATACTTTCTGCAGCCTCAGAATTAATCGCACAAGTTAATGACTACCAGTATTGATAAAAGTGTTCCATCAAAATATTTAAGACGAATGACTTCAATGCCCAAGTTTCAAGTTTCTAGCAGCAGTAGAAACGAATTTGTATGAACATAAAAAATGCTAAAACATTGATAACGTTATCCCCATTTTTTGTTGTGGGTAAAATTCTGGTCTCATAGTTTATACTTTGACATCCATGATTGATACTTTTTCTAATTCGTCTGAATTTCTTCAGCGGTGAATTTGGGTACTTCTCATTAAATACTCTTCAGGTTTGGTTTGTTATTTCAGTAACAGTGAATATGGATGATGAACGAATTCATACAATCCTTATTATAATATTCATTACTGCAGTCTATTGTGGAACATTTCTATACGAACTTTTCACTCTCATACTCAGCATAAGCGACGTCACCGGTCACGATAATAAGGGATAACAGAGAAAATAAGATTTAATGGGAATTCGACAAGATGTAAAAATTTCAATTTTGACAAAATCCACATTTCCTGGATAGACTCAAGAATTCAGTATATATTTTTGAGAAAATGGACTTTTATACTTTGTACCTTTGAATGTATTACGAATTGCCATTTAGAAATCTTGAATAAATTAACGTATTGTAAGTTGGAACAACGCAAACATGGACAAGCTGAAAATAATCAACAGATTGTGAGTCTTTTTTTTAGGAAAGCTAACAGGTAAATGAAAATCCAGAAATTGTGATTATAAAATTCATATCTTCTCATGGGTTGAATTCAGGTAGATTTTAGTGAAAAATGTTCAAAATTTCAGTTTCATTAATGAAAGAAACTAATATTCTCTCATTTGAAAGTACAAAGATGATGCGTTCTTTCGATATAACTGGAAGTATTATTCAAAATATATTCGGAATTTGATTCAAAAGAACAAAAAAAGTAATTCAACAATCGTTTAACCCGTTCTCCATATAATTCTAATGTCCCTTCTCGCGTTGAAACCCAGTATATCGAGGAAGTTTGGGAAGTTGCAATTTAAAACGAGAAAAAAAGGAGTTAATAGAGTAAATTTGGTTTTTTCCTCATTATTCATTTCACGCTTGAACATTTAGATGCATATATTTCGATATGGCAGCACCCCTATCGAGGTCAAATTCCCTCAATTTTATTTATATCGAAATATATATGCGGATAAAATTTCATGTAATTTGGTTTTGTTCTGGATATAGTTCCCGTATAAATAGACGATTTGCCGGGTCGGTGGCGTAGGGCATATGATGCTCGTCTCCTGCGCAGAGTTACCTGGGTTCAGTCCCCACAAGTCGGTGCGATTTTTCGGATTCTGGGAATGGTTTGAGTGTCCATCTTTCGGAAGAGATGTAAAGCTGTTGGTCCTGTCTAACAGAAATGTATTGGACATTAAAGATCCCTTCCCTCGACACGAGAGGGGTTCGGCAAAATTCCCGGGTTAGTGAGGTGACAGAATTCCCCGGCGTGTCATTGGCGGAAAGGCGGAAATAGAGCACATTAAAAGAAAAACAAACAAATAGACGATTTTTTTGACAAACAGGAGTACAGGTGGACTAAATTCGATGTTTAGTACAGTAGCTCTCTGAAATATTGTAGATAAAGTAAATAGTCACCTCCTCTTGAGCTCGATCTTCAAGAAAATCTCACTGGGTAACACAGATTTCAGCGATTTTTTTCAGTTATTGATTTCTTCTAAAATTCTGGATTTTTCGGGTTTTCGTCATTTGACGATATCTCGAATTCCATTGAAGTTTGGCGAAAACAAGTTTCAGATTGTATAGACCCCACTTTTTTTTGGGTAGAATGCAGGGATATATTCGAAAATTTTTTTCCCTATCGATTTCTGAGTCATGAAGCAACTTGTGTTTTTTGAAATACGTTATATAGGTGATTTTGGTATCAATGAAGAGGACTCTTCATCCCTTTCTAAATATATATTACATGCGCTATATCAATTCCTTCAACTAATTCCTCTTTCAAAAAAAGAAAAAGAATCGAAAACTCATATCTATCCATTCGGAACATAGCAAAAAAACACAATTTTATATTGGAAAATAATTGTCTGTGTGCCTCAAAGGTCTTATTTATTCAATCTGCGATCACTTCTTAGAATTTTATCTTGGACTTAAACATCTCATGAATTCAGAAGCATTTTTCTCATTTAAAATGCAAGAGTTGCAACACTCGTATTCGTATTTTCTTAATACAGTTACTCTCAACAGGCCCCCCGATGAAGAAATGTGGAGGAGTCAGATCTGAGGAACCGGCTGGCCATTTCACAGGTCTCCTAGATCAAGCCTATCCAATGAGCACTGATATCCAGTGCAACATTTAGGATACGGTTCATTTCAGGTATGGTGGTGCACCGTCATTCAGGAGATACATATTTCTGCTTTATCCTAATTCCAATTCATCTAAATGTCCTTCCGCTATATCCTCATCTATAATGAACGACAGTGAATTTCGCCACTAAGGTTGTCATCAAAAGAAAAGTATGCCAATGCACTACTACACTAATATATATCTAATGATGCCCATCACACATGCAAACAGTATCGCTATTGGTGTTGAATATTCAATGTTCTATGGAATGTGACATCCGACCAACGGTGCTCTTTGTGGCTAAAAAATTCAGTCACTTGTAATGCGGACTTCATAAGTTAATAACGCGGCGATAAAATTCTGGGATGTTTTTGTTTTCTGAAGGTACCAGTGACTGGAAGTGAACCGTCGTTCGGTAACACCAGGCTGCCTGAATTGCAGTTATCCTGGGGGTCTGAATGTATTCACCTTGAAAATTCTGACAGCCCTTCACTTCGAAATACCAGTTCAAATTTGCATTTGACGATTTGAAATTTCAGGTTGGATCACAACTGTTCCCAAAACTTCGACGATAGCATCTTATTGATATTCAATTCCATATGTTTCGCTCTGTTGTGCTTTGAAAGAACCTGCAGCAATTGGATAGTCCTTCAGTTTTTTGAAAATAGACTTAAGCGGCTGTCTCCTCTCAGGGAATCTATTGAAATAGGAGCATCCGAATCATACTAATTCATCTCATACTTTTTGTAATTTTGGAATTGAAGAGCCACAACGATTGAGTTATAAGTAGAAATTTTCAAAGCAGATAGAGAAGAACAATATATGACGAAACTAATTGTTTTCACAGAATTAATGCTATTGATTGAAAATGCGAATGTTTCAAACACAGAATTGAATGAATCTTCATAAATAAGACTGAATTGTTGAAGGTGTCATAAAAGTAGGAAAAACTATACTCTCGAGGATGAACTCTATTGTTTTAACCAGAAATGAATGAATGGGATCTTTGACGTACATAGGCAAATTTCTTCTACCATCGAGTTAGGAAAATCTACGATGTCGAAGTGTAACGGCAACAAAATCTTTCAAATACGTCAAATACGCATTTCACTCAGAGAGTGTCTGTAAAATATGAAGTTATTTTCTACACAACTTCAATAGGATACAAGAGATCATCACATGTCGATATCACAACAAATTCAGATTTCTGGAATAACTTGAAAACTGAAAAAGATAGTTGAAATCCGTTCTTACTAATGAGTGTTTCTCGGGAATCAAGCTCGAGACAGGGAGGATCATTTTTCTTCATCTAATATATATCACATAGATGCCGTACTAAAACATCGAATTTGGTCCACTTTCTACAAGAGTCACCCACTGATCTTATCATTACTAGAAGAACTTCAAATTTGTTTACACATCTTCTTTAAATATTGTGGATGAATTACAGGAGTTGTTATTTCACTTTCTATAACGACAAAAATGACAATGCAGATGGACTTTTTTCTTTCTCATATGATGAATCACGTTATAGAAACATAAAATTGCAATTTTAATTTCATGATGATCTAAATACTTTTCCGTGCAAAAAGTCAATACGATTGAATATGTTGATTATAATATTTAACGGAGATTGTGTATAATAAATAAAATAATAATTTTTCCATATTTTCATTTCATTTTCTTTGCGTTTGATTATTGAAATAACCAGCTGCATTTCGTTATTATTGATTTGACATTAAACTATTATTTCCTCTCAGATCGAGTTCCTATTCTCTCTTAAGGAAATAATGCGAGGAGGATAGAAAAAATATAATCTGCCGAATTCTATGAGCTCAAGCATCGCAAATCGTGAATTATACATCTTGCAGATGAAGTGAAGTATCCATAGATTCGCATAATACGCATCAGACGGGTCGCACCAAACTAATTTGTTTTAGCAGCAGTATGTCCACATATTCGTACTAATCGGAATGCTGACCTATCTGGTAACCTATCGCCACATTTCTTATCGAGCAAACCAGCGGCTCGATAAAGTGTCCATATCGACATCTAGCATCGGTAGCGTTAACATGCCCATTCGTGTGATCCATACGAATCGGATGAACAGACGCACTTACACTATTTTAATACAATTCAACTGATAAGGATAAGTCCTCGTAGAATATATCTACTTCTTCATCAGAATGCGTTGATGTTGGTCCATACCAACTGATCTTCAAAGTGTATTTAATGTTCAGGCGTGAGATTATAAGTATAACCCTTGTTGAAATTAATTTTGTGGCTAGCAGCTGGATAGTGTTCTATTTATAAGAAAGCCTACTCCTAGTCATTTGAAACGTTGTGGTGGAATATGTGGCCACATTTTGAAGTTTCCAAGCCTTCTCCATGCACTTACATTATTGGTATAGAAATAAAAAATAAAGCTTCAAAGTTATCAAAACAATATTATATTTTGAATATTGAGTTTTTCGAATTCAACTTCATATTCATGATCAGTGACCTTGAAAAAATATATAAAGCGGTTCTGAGATATTTTCTACGATTCAATTATATGACCTTCATATTATCTTGAGAAAGTCATCTGCCCTTGGATTCAGAATCAGTGACTAAAGAAACATAATAAAATAGTGAAACACTTAATATTGTAAAACTTGAGGAAAACCTGAGTTATAAAGTCAAAGGTAACATTTCTATGTCTTTGATTTCCCATATCTCTAAAACCAAAACTAATCTGCTCCTGAAAATTTACCAAGTACACGTTTTAATGATCAACAATGAGGATTTTTGAGGTCCCAAAAACCAGCTAAATTTGGAGTCACTCTTTCATCAGCTCACATACATAAGCTACTTTTCATTGATTTCTTCTCACTACAAAGTGTGATGAATGAAAATGCGAAAAATAATGTTACCGAAAGTCTACATAATTTTTTGCATTTTCATTTATCACACTTTGTAATGAGAGAAACTCAATGAAAAGTATAAAAAACTTTTTTCTCCGTCAGATTCATAAAAACGCCTTAAGCAATCATGGCTAGTACGACTGTAATATCAAACTGTATCATTTGTATAAAAATCTGATGAAATAAATTACTTCAATATAGTGATTTTTCAGCATTTTCGAAAATTCGCTTCGAGCATGCGTCACTTTCGATTAGATAGTCTTTTTAATGGATGTATTTTTGGTCATTTATAGGGTTCAATTACCTTAATCTTTTCTGAATATCTGAGTTGCTCGAATAAATTTTCGTTTGTTTCATTTTCTCCCCTTCCGTATGACCAGTCCCACCGTGCAATTTCGCAGATTAGCATATCATTTTTTACAATTCAAAATCAGCAACGATATTATTATTTCCTATTTATGCTTTCGTAGTTGCGAAACATATAGAATAACATCATGAAACTGCCTAAATATTTCATGCAAACTCTCATTCCCACATGTAGACCGCAGCGTGGGTTAACAAGTCCGCACCTATTCGAGTTTCGAGAAATCCTTGTATCTGAGGGCATGCCAGCTAAACGTTGACTTATCTTGTTAATGCAACGAAATATGGGAGTATGTAATTAACATAATTCACCGCCAACGCCGTGCCTCGAGAGCTATTCGCCCTCCCTAACGAGGTGCCGTAAGAGGTTCATTTACCCTTCCGACATTCGTTTTTGCCGTTTTCCGTAGGTATTCTCGGTTTGCTTAATTTTTTGATGGGCAGATATGTAAGGCACAAAAGTGTGTGGTAATGAGGAAATTCGATACAATCTTCAAGAATTAAGGTTTTATTATGGACTAAAATTTTGATCCAAAGGAGCGAAATACATAGTTCTTGTAATGAGATCAAAGAAAAATTTTAACCTCTTGCAACATTGCATCTTTGAGCTGAGGAACTCATTCAACTAACCAAATTGAATTGAAAATATTTTGGAATGAAATGAAAGTTGCCATTTTATTCGAGATGTAATAAGATTGTACCAAGAAGATTGTATCCCATTTTTAAAAAGTAGAAGGAAAGTTAAAAAATTGTGTGTCATTTAAATTTGGGAGGCTATTACTTGGTAAAATTCCATTATCAATAATTGAAAACAAGTACAGTGTTTTAAGGAATTTGACTTAATAATTGCGATTCGTAACGCGTTTCACTACACCGTAGCTTCTTCAGACGAATGAATGTACAGAAAATAAGAATGAGAATATAAATATAAATTTTCTTGAGTAATTAAAAGCCTATTGGGTTGCTTCTTGTTGAGCGGTTATTTATGACAGGTATATCCAATAAAATTAAGGAATAGATTGCTCCCCGAAGAGATTCAATAGAGGTGAAGGGATTAAATCGACTTGTTCGTTGATGAGATGATTAAAAGTGAGAAACTGAAATCATTCTTGAGAAGCAGAATTTCATCAAAGCTTTCCAAACTAATAATAATTCAGGCAAATATATAAAAAATAATAAAACCAAATCAGGTAAAAACAATAAATCAGGTGTTTATAGATTGACTTGCAATGACTGTGATAATTTCTACATTGGTAGAACACATAAAAATTTTAATATTAGAATATCGGAACATAAACGCAGTTTTTCAAATAAAAAGCAGATACAAGTTACGCGAATCATCTCTTAGAAAATAATCACTCTTTCGACCCACAGTTTGAAATTTTGCATATTGATAGCAAATATTGGAAGGTAGATCTTGAGGAAACTTTAAAAATCAATAAATACAAACACTTAGGTAGACTCATCAATAACAAGTCGATTTAAGCCCTTCACCTCTATTGAATCTCTTCAGGGAGCAATCTATTCCTTAATTTTATTGGATATGCCTGTCATAAATAACCACTTAAGAAGAAGCAACCCAATAAGCTTTCAATTACTCAAGAACATTTATATTTAAATTCTCATTCTTATTTTCTGTACATTCATTCATCTGAAGAAGCTACGGTGTAGTGAAACGCGTTACGAATCGCAATTATTAAGTAAAATTCCTTAAACCACAGTACTTTTTTCTAATTAATCATAATGTCATTTATAACCAAGAAACAAATGAGAGAAGTGGAGATAAATAGAAATCAAGCTGGTGATGGTAGCTTATGTATGTGAGCTGATGAAAGAGTGACTCCAAATGTAGCTGGTTTTTGGGACCGCAAGAATCCTCCCAAATTGTTAATCACATAATTGTTAATCATTCAAACGTGTACTTGGTAAATTTTCTGGAGCAGATTGGTTTTGGTTTTAGAGATATAGGAAATCGAAGATATAGAAATGTTACTTTTGACCATATAACTCGGGTTTACCTCAAGTTTTACGAATTAAAGTGTTTCTGAGTATTTTACCAAACCTCTATTTTATAACGTTTCTTGAGTCACTGATTCTGAATCCAAGGACAGATGATCTTCTCAAGATATCTAATTGAATCTGAAAACCGCTCCATATATTTTTTTAAGATCGTTGATTATCAATATGAAGTCTCAATATTCGAAATATAATATTGTTTTGATAGCTATGAAGCTCTATGTTTTCATTTCTATAGCAATAGAATAAGTGAAACTATAGGACACGGAGAAGGCTTGGAAACTCTTAAATCTGGCCATACATTCTACCATAATAGTTCAATTGACTAGGAGTAGGCTTTCTAATAAATAGAAGACTATCCAGATACCGGCTAACCACAAAATCTATTTCAACAAGGGTAATACTTATAAATTTTACGTCTAAACCCTAGATAGACTTTAAAGATCATTCAGGTGTATGCACCAACATCAACGTATTCTAATGAAGAAGTAGACATATTCTACGAGGACTGGTCGTCCGCTATTCAGGTAAATCCTCTCACTTTACAGTTATTTGTGGTGACTTTAATGCTAAAGTAGGAATAAAAGCCGATCCATTTGAAATAGCATTTGGAAAGTTTTGTAGCCAAGGTAGAAATGAAAGAAGAGAGACAGTGCTAACATTTCTCCTAGAAAACAACCTATTCCATATGAATAGCTTCTTCCAAAAGAAGACAAAAAGGAGATGTGCATGGAAAAATCTTGACGGAAACACCCGGAACGAAATAGATTATTTCGTTACTAATAAACGGTCCATCTTCAAAGACGTGACGGTTTTCGATAGGTTTACAACATTCAGTGACGTGACCATAGATTGATATGGCTACTATCGAAATATCTACTGAGCTGGAAAGACACGAAATGGTCAAAGAGAAGACCAAATCGAGGGTTCATTCAGCAGATGGGACAGTATTCAGGAGGCAATTCATCGATGATAAAATGGAGGACTTTTCGGCTCCAACTGATATAAATGAACTGAACGACAAAGTAGTCAACACCATCAGATAGGCAAAAACCAAATTCTGTCCGA
The DNA here is from genome assembly GCA_013387265.2 of Cryptolaemus montrouzieri. Lineage (NCBI taxonomy): Eukaryota > Metazoa > Arthropoda > Insecta > Coleoptera > Coccinellidae > Cryptolaemus > Cryptolaemus montrouzieri. The sequence continues at coordinate 6,193 of JABFTP020000070.1, read as the reverse complement.
AAAATGAAGGACCAGAAACTAAGAAACAAATGAAAGAACAGAGAAACAAGGCTAGCGATGTTAACACGGAACCACATAAGATGAAGGCCATCGATAAGGAGGTGTCGAGAGCTATTCGGAAGGACATGAGACAATACAAAAAAAAACGAGTACTCCGAACTATTGAAGAGGTGGAGGTCATAAGCAAAAAAACACAAATAACAAGAAAGAAATATTTCAGCTTAAATACGAGAACGGAAGTATAGTAACGAATAGAGATGAACTAGTACAAATAGTAGAAGAATTCTACACAGCCCTATATAAATCTCAAATATATCAGACAAGAGAGGAACTACAACAAAAGATACAAAACCAAGGATCCGAAGAAATACCCGATATATCCTGTGATCAATTATACCACGCATTTCATAAAATGAAAAATAACAGGGCTTCTGGACAGGATGAGGTGGTAACGGAGGCTATAAAGCAGGAATTACCAATATTGGTGAAGAAGATCGTAGAACTCTTCAATCTATGCCTACATAATCAGAAAATCTCAACCTCATGGAACGACTCATTTACGATACTGCTTTAAAAAAAAAGAGACAAGACAATGCTAGAAATCTAGAGGCCAATAAGCTTGCTTAATCATATCTACAAGTTGTACACCAGAATTCTTACAAATAGACTAGGATCGAAATTTGAGCTCTACATACCAAGAGAGCAGGCTGGATTTCGAGTTCGTTACGGTACTAACGACTGCCTACAGTGCTTGAAAACCTTGATCGAAAAGACTATTGAATATAATAGACTTTTAGTCTGTTTTGACATTTTGATTTCCACAAAGCGTTTGATGCGATAAAATTAACGGCCTTTATAAGAGCATTGGATGAATGTCGAATCGATCGTCGATACAAGAATGTCATTAAAAATATATACAACAACGATCAACTTCACTGTCAAACAAAGAAAATCAGAATGGAAAGAGGCGTGAGACAAGGTGATACTTCATCGTCCAGACTATTCATCACTGTCCTAGAATATGGTCTCAAAAGGTTATTATAATAATAATTATAAACATGTTAGATTCGTCGACGATATCTTACTCATCTCTGACAATTTAAGAGAAGCCACTAGTATGATCCAATAACTAAAAAACACAATACAGGCGGTTGGACTGAGGATAAATTTCGAAAAAACAAAGATGATGACCAATCTAGTCCCCAATAAGCTTTAAAGTGTTGACAATTATCAGATACAAATGGTCCATAGCTACATCGATCTGGGGCATGAAATGAGGATCGATAGAGACAACCGAACAGCAGAACTGCTCAGAAAAACAACATTAGGATGGGCAGCATATGGCAAGCTTCGTGATGTCTTCAAGAGCGATATTCCAATCAAACTGAAGAGAGAGGCTTTCAACATGTGTGTTCTATCCGTTCTAATCGACGGTGCAGAGACCTTAACCCTGACCAAACCATCGCCACGAAAACTACAAAAAACATAACGCAGGATGAAACGATCGCGATGCTGAGAATAAGTCTAAGAGACAGAATTCGAAACGAGGAGCTTCGCAGAGGGACAAGTGTGGAAAATGTTTTGGAGACAGTGACAGGAGCTAAATGGAGGTGGGCAGACATATTGCAAGATCGAACGACGAAAGGTGGATGAGGAAAATTTTGACGAAGACCAACATCTGATAAGCGACGTCGAGGCGACCTCCAACCAAATGGACCGATGTCCTGAAAAGAATCCATACCAATTGGATGGCAACCATACAGAATAGAGAAAGATGGAAATGCCCTAGGGAGGCCTATGTGCAGCAATAGACAGTTCAGGGCTGAAGGATGATAATGATGATGATGATAGCAAAAGAGACATGTAATATATTCCTATATGGGTTCAAGATTCATGAAAATGGTTATAAGGGTACGGGGTTGCAGGTTATAGAGCATAGGGTTTTGGGGTTTCAGTGTATAATGTATTGTTAGTTAGAGTTTCAAGTTATTGGGTACAAGCGCTTGAAATTCCACAATATTGAGTTTGAAGCCAAAGGATTCCAAAATATTGCAATGAGGATTTAGCGTTCTAATATGTTTGATATTAGTGGATTCGATGTTTCAGGTTACTGAGTATCAGGGTATGCTGTTTGTGGTTAGTGGGTTGAACAGATTGAAGTTTCAGGTTGATAAGTATTGGAGAGTAAGATTCTAGGGTATTAGGTTTAGTTGTATTGATAATTGAAGCTCGGGTTTTCTGATGATAAAGTTTTGGTGTATAAGATTTCGAGAAACTGAGTATTGGAGTTATTGGAATTAATTTAAGCCTACTTTATTGTTGTAAGGGTATGATAAGAGTTTGGATGAATTACTTCAGTATTCATGCGGAATTTCATAAACAACATGCCATCTATAACTTTGCGAATTTGATTCGTGATCAGCAACCTCAAAACCTATATGAAGGTGTTTTCAGATATTTTTCACGATTAAAATAGAATCGACCTTCAAATGATATTGAATCGGTGACCCAAAAAACATAATAATATAGTGGTTTGGTGAAATACATAAAAACACTTCTATTTTGTAGGATTTGAGGTCAACCTGAATTATACTGTGATACGTAACTCTTTAATGTCTATTATCTGCCATATCTCAAGAACCAAAGCTGATCCTTCCTAAAAAAATTATCGGATGCAGATTCCAATGATGAAGAATGTGATGAATAATTCGCGAAGATTCTCGAGGTCCCAAGAACAGGCTATTTCTGATGAATGAATTCTACTAAATCTTATTTCTTGTTTTGGTAACCTGAATGTGAAATTTAGCATACAGTGAAATCTAAGAAAAATATTTCGTTAACACAATGATCTGACAAACCAATTGTAATTTTTTATTTGATTATTGAGTTATCATGCTAATCTTTTTATGTGCGATTCCCTGTAATAGGCGAACCTGTTACGCCACCTGGTGAAGAATTGAGGTGTCGGTATACTCGCTTCTTGAAGTGGGCCAAATTGTAGGATGTTGGGAAGATGTTGGACGGAAGCACGTTCCACAGCTCAGTGGCCCTGTGAACAAAGAAAATCTTATGGAGAGAGGTTCGAGGGGTCGTTAAATGTACTGCCATATGATGAGAACTCCTTGCCAGCCTAGAACAAGGTATTACTGCTCCTTGAAGCATCTTCCGTGGATGTATCTGTTGTAACACAGAGGAAGGTCAGCAACTTGTCCTCTGAGAGCCAACGGTTGGAGATCGCGGGCGATCTCTGGGTGGTCGATGAGACGTACAGCCCGTTTTTGCACATTATCTAACTTCCGAAACGAATGTTTGGGCGCAGATCCCCATTTGTGGGAACAATATTCCTAAGCAGGTCGAATCTGCGTTTTATATAGAAGCAACAGCTGAGATGACGTGAAATATTGCTTGGCTCTGAAAAGAAAACTAAGTTTAGCTGATGCCGACTTAGCTACTGCTGATTCATGTTCATGACAGCAAAACCCAGAGTTAACCTTTATTACGAGAAGGTGCATCGCATCTTTGGATGCAATTCGTTGGCCTTGCATCATTGGAGGAGGTTTTCCAGTGGGGACCTTTCTAGAAAACGTAGTTGCTTGCATCCTGCTCGGTTTGAAGCTCACCAAGCTCAACTAACCCCTCTCAGATATCCTCTGTAAGTCAAAGTTTCAGTTAATAATTTGTTGACATCTCTGACGATGAAATTCAGTATCTGTAATCTGCCGCACACTGATGAAAGACGAAACCAGGGTACAATTGTCTGCAAAACCGAAGATCTTGTTCTCTGTTGACGACAGAAGATCGTTTATCTGCAGAAGAAACAAGGTTGGCAAAAGAATTGATCCCTGAGATAATTCTGCTTGCAACTGGAAACAATCAGTTGTTATACCGTCTACCATAACTTGTATTGATCATTTTGAAAGACAGCTACTTATCCAACACCACAATTTTTCGGGAAGCCCATATGCAGCAAGTTTATTCAACAAGGCTGCATGCCAAACCCTATGGAAGTTTTTGGAGATGTCGAGGGCTATTGCTCTAGATTCCTTATGCTTTTCCATAGTTGATGTGCAAACATGAGTGACGAAGGCGAGCAGATCTCCAGTCGATCTTTGCCTGCGAAAACCATACTGACGGTCGTTAATAATTCCCTGCAATTCAAGATATTTGATGAGTTCATCATTTATGACTCTCTTCATCACTTTGGACATAATGGGAAGAAATACAACAGGGTGGTTGTTTTGGATGAATTCTCGCTTTTTTCTAACTACTCGGAAAAGTCTGGCTTTCATAAGAAATTTGAAATGGACGATTAAGAATGGCGGCCAGTTCGGGAGCACACGTTCTCAGGACGATTGGCAGTATTTCCTCTAAACCAACTGCCTTCTTGCAGTTCAGCTGCTCGAAAGCCCGTCTCATAGTGCTGACTATAAACTTGATTTCAACCATGGAAGAATTTGTAGGAGGAATGTTCGGTGGTATTGCGTTAGATAGAGAACAAGAGAGCAAAGAGATCGGATTTCTCTTTCGGAGATGATGATATATTTCCGTTTTCTCTAACAAGAGGCGAAAACGCATACTTGCAGAAATTGGCACTGACAGTCTTCGCCATAGACCAGAATTTCAGGAGCTTTTCAGTTACCCCTTCGTTGAAATTGGTCTTTGCTCTTGCAGTTGTCAGGTTGCATACGTTCCACTTCGATATTGACGGAACGACTAGTTTTATCTTAAAAAAAAACAGGACATTCAATACAATATAATATACAATGCGATCCATCGAAAATTTGCCACCCTCCCTATCTTAAATTCACTATAGGTAAAGTGGGTCTAGTGACATATCTTTGGACAGGTCTTTTAATTCTCTATACAACCATCTTCATGAACCTTTAATATCACACATAAATTCCAAAAACAAACGAAATTTGTATTCCACCGACAATTTGCCATCCCACATCTATGTCGAGAAAGATTGATTGTAACGGAAAGGGCTGGGACACGTCAATTTTCGTTGAAAAACAAACTTTCGTTGGGTTTGGACTATTTGTATTATATTATACGTTCAAAAAGATGAAATTTTCGAATAGATCCACCCGATCCACTTTCCCAATAATGAATTTCAACTTAGTGTGATCCATCGACAATTTGCCACCCTCCTTATCTTAAATTCATTCTAGGAAAAGTGGATCGAATGACATATCTTTGGACAGGTCTTTCAATTCTCTATACAACTATCTTCATGAACATTTAATATCACACAAAGTCCAAACACAAACAAAATTTGTATTCCACTAACAATTTGCCACCCCACATCTATGTCAAGAAAGACTGATTGTAACGGAAAAAGCTAGGACACGTCAATGTTCGTTGAAAAACAAACTTTCATTGGGTTTGGACTATTGTTTTATATAAGACGTTAAAACGATGAAATTTTTGCATAGATCCACCCGATCCACTTTCCCAATGATGAATTTCAACTTAGAAACTGCTGAGGTGAGAGATTTATCTCACATGCTTCAAACTTACTCAAAAACTGGCCCTTTCAATCAAAAATTTCCAAAATCAGTCCATCTTGAGATAAGGGGAATGATAAATTTTCTTTGGAACACACTCCATATACAGGGTGCTTCAACGAAAACTAAACAGAGGCTATATCTACCAAATATTCATTTCTGATTAAAACGCAAAAACAGGTCAATTTTTGTTTCAAGGGGGACATCTTTTGGGGTACAAAACTTGCTTGAAATATCAACCCCCTAAGCGGGGCTTGCAATGCTTGAACTTTTTTAATAGGGAAGATGGATCGAGTGATGACTCAAAAGAAAGGTGGTATCTTTATCCACATTGCCCTGAACGAATTTCCATTTTTAATCGAAAACTGTAAAAGATACAAGGTGAGCAACTGAAAGATAGTCATCATCAAGTATCATCCTCATCTCGAATTTCAACCCCTGGAGAAGGGGTGACAACCCTTGAAAATTTTGAAGAGGGTAGATCGGTCGAGTGATAACTCGAAAAATGTATTATCTTTGAATGCATTCCCGTGAAAGAATTTTTCATTTTTGATTGAAAACTGTAGAAGAAACAGGGTGAGCCACTGAAAAATAGAGAAGAGTATCGCCCCAAGACTATTGGATTATTAGTGCGAAAACTGGAATAGATTCATTTCAGATGAAAAGATGTCATTTTCGAAATCCCC